>JWZT01004669.1:263139-293553 GCA_000827895.1 Thelohanellus kitauei
CAGGAAGGAAATGAAAGGAGTCCTACATCCGCATTGAATATCTGTGCTGATTTTGTAGAAGTTAAATGCTACAAAAACAAAAGACAGACTATACTTGACTAATTTTTTGCATTAAATTAAATTGTATGTACCTATCTACACATTTTTTTTCTTAAAAGTTTATATTACATAAGTATTTGTAATTTATATTACCTATATGTAATTTAGAGTTTCCAAGAGTTAATAAAATAAAATTATTGAAAAAAATCTGCATTGTTTAATTTTATGTATGTATTATTGGTTAATGGCCTTAGTTGCCAAAACCAAATAAATTAATTGAAAAACAGTGAAATTCGCTTAATTAGGACAAACTCCCAAATCCCGATGTTTCTAAATTAAGCGGAATCGACTGTATATAATTTTACTGTAGCAAGAGCCTGTTTTTGTAAATGAAATGCGTAGTAGAGAGATTTTATCACACACAATATCACCCAAAAAACTGTAAATTGATTTGAGTATGGCGGTAATAATTTTGATCGTAAAACTCAAAAGGTAAGTGAAAATACAAATTCTAAATTACAGTATAAAATTATCCAAAATTTCAATTATGCATTGTTTCGTAATAATTACACATTGACTCATGATAATCCTGTAAGTTCATCACACCGAACCATTTTCACGTGCAATCGAATATGGACACTATAAACTATAAAATACTCTTTAATTTTAACTCATTATCATAGAATAAATCTTCTTATGAACTATTTTAAATAACATCCAAATATGCAATAAAGGACGATAATAAACAAAAAACGATTATTTTGAAATATTTCATAACAAATAGCCGAAATGTGGATGTTTTGTTCTTCTTTACCAAATATTAAGACCACCATATCCAAAAATTAGGTTAAACATAAATTTACAGGTTCAAAAATGACTGTGATTCTTTCGGAAAGATTATTAAAAATTATATTCACATGACCTGTACTTATTCTTCGATCACGTAAATAAAGTCTGACACAAGTTGTTTTTCAATTCGCTGATCCTCGAGTAGAGTTGATAGTTTTAAAATCTATAAGGTTCCATTTTATTTAGAGTCAAAATAATATCTTTTATTTTATACAAGTGATAATTGTAATTCTGATAATTTTATAAAATGTTGATTTAACTAAAAACCAGCAGCTATGACCTATAATCAGCAGATTGGCGAATCTTTTTAAAATTAAAAAAAATTCTCTTTTTTTAATGAGTGACAGGATCAGGGGCTTTTTAAATCATAGTCTCTGTTAATTCTGTTCTTTAATTACTATCCATTTATTTTAAATTGATGATCATTTTAATTAATATCTATTATTTATGGTTGTAGTGTACCTCTTTTAAACGATAATTTTTCAAACTATATCCAAAATTATTCTGCAAAGTCTGAATTTTTAAATTAACCATATTGCGATACTCTCAAGAGGTAATAGAAATAATTAACAATCATTTGACATCTCGATAGGATATATTTAGTTATAATTGGTCAATTTGCTATCATAAAGTTTGAGGATAATTTTTTAACAGAATGACCAAAGCTAGACTCAATAATGAAGTAAATGTTTTGTGAAATCTGGAGTCCATAAACAAAGATTCATCTCGGAAAAGCGATCCAAAGGGGTTCCAAATGAGAAATATAGCATCAATACTGCATTTTAAATGTGGGAAAATTCTTCTGGTGATACTATTTTTAGTTTTACTTATTTTGGCATTATCACGATTCAGGTTTGTTTTTATAGATTCAAAGTTTTTATATTTTAAACAACATCTTAAGGTATTTTGACGATCCGGGTTTGATTATTTTTTTTTTAAATATTCTACGTTTGATGTTTGTTTTCAAGAGAGCCTTTTTTATCTATTAAAAAGGTTAATTTAACATGTTAAAATGTAATGAAAATCATTAAATTTCACAGAATCTTTTCTAGGGTGGTTTGTTCTGATATTATTAACCGTAAATCTAGAGGATAACTTATGATTTATCTTTCTGGTTTAGATTATTAATGAAATGTTCCGTCTCATACATTTTCACAGATTTTGTAGTAAACTAACCGTTCAGTCCTTTAAAAGATTCATTGTTGATAATTTCAAGGCTAACTCTAAAATTTCTAGGGTAAAGAGATCACAACTCCATCATTATCTTATGATTTAAGCTACGGGTGTGCTTCAGACGAATTTTTTATTGCCTCTAGTAAACAGCGAGAGGTTTTTAACACAACCGACCACATTAAATCTTGATATGAATATCTGGGAGTTATCTCACCAAAATATATTTAATGTTTGATGTGTTTTGAAACATATTCATTTTCGAAAATTTAAGATTTTATTAATATTACAGGGTTATAACAAATCAATGTAAAATTGAATTTTTTTTGTGATTTTGAATAAAAATAGATAATTTGTATTTTCACGTACCTTTCGAATCTGACGATCAAAATTATTACCGCCATGTTCAAATCAATTTTACCGTGTATTTGAGATGTATTTTCGGTGATAAAATATCTATACTACGCATTTCATCCACAAAAACAGTCTCTAGCCTCAATAAAATGATATGTTTCACAATTCTACTGTTTTCAATTCTAGATGAGTAATTTAACACTGAAAAATATGACTTTCGACTATGAGATATTTGTAATTTGCCCTCGTTTGAGAGAGTAATGTTCACCATAAAAAGCACAATCTTCCTTTTTTACAATTAACAACTTTTCATATACGTAATTTTCGTGATATCTCTTAAATTATTTTGACACTATTTCGAAATATTTTAAATTGAGAAACATAAATCGAATTTGCGCGTTGTCTCGTGAAAACCCTGTAGTTCAAATATTCCTCTATATATTACCCAACTTTCAATAATCTAATAAACACATTATTAAATTAACAATATCTTATTTTTACAAGAAATCGCATATTGGCTTTGATATTTCTTCACTGAAACTTACAGACTCATATGGTTTTTGAATCTATTTAATAATCTTCGAAATCGATTTAATAATCGTTACAGCCTATTTAATCAAGTTTCCACAAATCAACAAATAATTGCACGAGAGGGATAATTACTCCTATTTTTTCAACATCTTAAATTTACAGGTCATTAGGACGTTTCTAAATATTAACAAAGATAAAACAGTTTGTTATCAAACACGAATCAGGGCGTGAAAACGAATTAAACAAATGTTATGACGTCACTCGAACCAGAGAGTTGTTGATTTCAATTTTAATTTGTGCTAAATCGAGAATAATTAATAACATCGAACATACATAGAATCCTTTCCCAGACAGTCCATTCCAAATACATGGTTTGTTTAATAAAGCAAATTTCTAACAACTTTTAACAACACAACAAATAAAAATACTCTCAGTTTTTCACCCTCATTCAACCAATATCACCATTTTTAGGCAAATAAACATTTTTTAGGGCAATTGTGACTTCTCAAGTTTTTCACAATCTGTGTACTGTACAATTTTGAGATTAATTGAAAAAATTAAATTTGATAAAACAAGGTTAATTATCCCTCTCGGTAAATTATTTTTTGATATGTGGCAACCTTTATTAAATAGGCTGTAACGATCATTTAAACGATTTCAAAGATTCTTATTGGGTTGCAAATCATATTAAATAGATCGAAATCCCCTATATTAAATATCATAAAGGACTGATTTATCTCAATCGAACACAATAAAACAGGAATTAAAAACCATCAATACTTCTACCAATTTTCTGTAGACAATTATTTAACAACACAAGTATACACTATTGATTCGTAAAATGCATACTATTTACTTGTAACNTAGATCGGAAGCATATATATTAGAATATCATATAGGACTGATTTATCTCATTCGAAAACAATAAAACAGGAATTAAAAACCAAAAATAATTATATAAATTTCCAGATGACAATTTATTTAACATCATAAGTTTACACAATAGATTTGTTAATTTCTTACTATTTATTTTTAACCAAAATTCTAAGCTCTATTTTGAGTTTTGATAACTCCAATCCTATAAAGAGTATGCGCAGCCTTTAATTACGCCTTATAGTAGATAAGATGTCGTTTTAAGCTACTTCAAATAATTTCTAGTTTCAATTAATGAGAGAGTAAGCACAAAAGCGAATACACTTTTACATACAAAATAATCTGTTGCTAAACACGAGATCCCACTGATTCATCTATGTCTTGCAATTTTTACTTTAATTTTAAATCGACCAGTGAGTTACTATCTAATCGTCAATATTTGGAGCATTATTTATAATTAAATCATGTACACCCCTACTCCTTTCTCAATTCGTTTCAAATGTTCCAAAAATTACAAATTTGTCAAGATATGTCAAATGTAGTGGTATATTTGAAAAGTGCATATCGGCTTGCATTTCTAATAAAAATTGGGAAAATTGTTTATAAAATCATTAAATCAACTTAAATAAACTAAAAAATTTGTTAAAGGATGAAATATTGAGTGATATATTTAGAGATACTCGAAAGATTACTTGAAACGTCAGCAAATTCAAGACTTTGGCGTTTGAATACCACCAGAAATAATACATATACTCACAAAATATCGCAAAATATTTTGTTTGCGTCTATGAAAAGTTATCAATAAATGACTGGCTGCGATAATCGCTTGATAATAACGAATCAAATATTTTTCTTTTTTTATTAAATAGATCGATCTTCTCTGTGATAAATTTAAAATTACTGAGGGATAAAAGGTAACGGAGATGATAGATAATGATTAGTTTAGATCAATGGTTCACAAGATCCGGTCTGCGTGTCACATAGGGTCGCCGCAAGCATTTATGGGGCCGCGAACATCAATACGAAAGCCGAAATACTGATATTCCAGTCAGTTTTTCATGAAGTTAAGATTGATTAAAAGGCAGCCTTACAATTATGTATCACTCATTTTGCCTTTCAAGGCTTTTCTGAATTCGAATTATAGCCCTCTCGCAAAAAGGTTTTGCACCAGTGGTTTAGACGATTCAATTTATATTTCCACTTGTAATCAAATACAACATAACATTATAAACCAATTATAATAGGGTTTTTTCAACAACTGCATGTAAATCCAAGCGAATGTTTAATTTTCATCCACGAGGTTAAGCAAAATTATTTTTGATCAATAAATCATTCTTTACCTATTTTATGTGAATGCTTTTACATTAAGATTTCAACGCCTCTAAATTAATTTTAGATTAATTTGTTGATTAGAATTAAAAATCCTTTCTGTTTTCGTCTTTCATTGTAACTATTAATAATGGTAATTCATCACCAAAAATATATTTAAAAAGCTGAATTTTATATCATTTTTTCAAAAAGTAGTTCGTATAAAATTTATGGCGCTAAATTTAAATAGATGGTAATTTGAAAATGTTTTGATTCGAGAGTACCTTGATTGTTACAAGAAACCTTTGTCTATTATAACAAGGCATGGTTAATTACGATTTATTACATTTTTATATTTTAAGACCTTCATTTTGATATTCTAGAATATGTTTGAATGACGAACTTTTAAAGTTTAAAGAACCGATTGAGGAGGTCGAAGAAACCATCGCTGATTCTCATTGCCCCAACGCCAGATTATTTGATAGAAAACTTGT
Source organism: Thelohanellus kitauei (assembly GCA_000827895.1). Classification (NCBI taxonomy): domain Eukaryota; kingdom Metazoa; phylum Cnidaria; class Myxozoa; order Bivalvulida; family Myxobolidae; genus Thelohanellus; species Thelohanellus kitauei. The sequence goes on from JWZT01004669.1 coordinate 268,758, forward strand.
TGATAAAAGTCAAGATAAACGTTTAAAGCCAGAACATCAAAAAATTAACAATAACCATAAAAACCACATAAAATATCGAGAATTAAGTATATTCATCGTTAATCTTAGTCAATGTTAAAATAAGCTACGTCGAACAACATGTGACTGCAATTTTGAAGACAGGAGGAAGATATATAACTCTAAGGACTTTACTGGACACAAGGAACAGATACTATCCAAATATGAGAATGATCATAGTTGATGATAAGTGGAATGAGTCATTCGAAAAAGAAACAAAAATGTTTGATGGTGTCACGTATGTGGCAATGAATGAGAGTGCCGGCATATCAAAAGGTAGGTCTTTAACCCAATTATTTATGATTATATCGTTCTAAGTTTAAATGTGTCTCATTAAATGTTCACAAATAACTACTCCACCATACCGAAAAAATGTAATATCCTTAATGCTTTGTTAGGTTCTGAATGACTTAAACAATATTCTCTAATGTAGAAATCAGTAGGATATTATTATAGTGCGGGTTTTCATATTTTGAGAAAAGCCCATATAGAGAACAACCACCAGAATGTGTATCTGAATCAGTTCTAGAATGGCTTAATGGCGTTCTGATAATCATTGTTATTAAATCTATCATAATATCTAATAGTTTATCTGATAAAATGACTTAAAGATTGCTTTCCCACAATTCTGACACAATCATTGATCTGATTAAATCATAAGACATCCTGATTTCTTTCAGCAGTAAAACAAGTCTATCTGTTTATTCGTCAGTTTTTTGAAGATTACGATTAAATTTTTATCGTTACAATCGTTTAATTTGGTTTTAATCCAAGTTTTAAAACCAAAAGCATTATTATGCGTGTCTAAAATAGTCATGAACAAAACGTAAAGAATTATTTCAGAGGTTCTAAAAATTGCATATCCATACTCTATCATTGAAATTTAACCGTTTCATTTCAAAAATAAAACAAATCATTGATATTGAAGGTATTTCAAAGTGTTTTAACATTATCTTCGGTTCCGTCATGGCCAAAACAACATTTCTAGACTCAAAAGAAATGATAAAAAGTTCACATCATAATTATTCTTGATTATCTCGAACGATTCTTAAAACTGTGTCATGTGAATTTATGCGTATTTATCATTATGTTCTCTTGTTTAAACTTTTTCATACAACCGAACCACATAATGGAAGAAATGTTGTCAAATGTATAAGGAAATTTAGATGTACAGACTAACAGGTGCATTATAAATAAACTATTACAGGAAAAATGAGATATGGCCGATCTGAGATAAAGCAGCGTACTGGAGCGATAAATTTTGTAAAAGGTAGGGGTTTGGATAACTAATTAATGATTTTCTTGTTATTTTTCTAAACTGATTAAATACTGTCTCTAAAATCATCATGCCTTGAAAAATTGTGAAACTCTTAAATGGAAAATATTTTGTGGTGCTTGGTTAAAGTTTAATAACAATAATAAATGAATTAAATTTTTCTAAATAGCCTATTTTTTGACAGGGTTTGAAATCATCGTCGATTTCCATGATACAACAACCGGTATTATTGCAAACGGGCAATAATTTTTCGATTTCAGTCAAACAAATGCCTATTTCACTTAGAAAGAAATGATAAATAGTGCGATCACATATGATACAAAGACATTTGCCAGATTGTAATCGTTGGTTCATAGCCGTTTTATCGTTTTATTTTCAGTCATAAAATTATCGAGCGATTAGAACGATCCTAAATGAAGTCAATTGATCTTAGTTTAAGTAATTTCACCTGTGAATCCTTATCTAATGGAGCAATCGTTGCGGATGCTCTCTAAGGATGGTATGAAAAAGCCTATATAGATTTCTGTAAACTTTGAGATAAATCGCAGATAGTAATAAACGCGTTAGGTTATAACATAATATGCAAAAGGATCAAATAGGAAATTATGATTACATTCTTGCATCGGTTCACCTAGATAGTTTGAATGTGATAGGAAATGGTATTGATTTAACCAGAAGATAATATTTATGATTCTGAGTAAATAATTTATGTTTGTCAGTCAAATTTAATTTTTTAATCTGGCGCTTTTATTGATGATTCAGTTTTTTATGCTTATAACAGGCCGAAATTTGGCGTTGAGTATGGTTAAAACAAAGTATTTTTTATTGGTTGACGATGACAACTTTTTTATCGACGAAACGAATATTGAGAAATTGGTTGACGTACTCGAATCGACTGACGCTCATTTTGTGGGTGGAGATCATATTGTGGCTAGCATTTATTGTGGATACTTTGGAAAATTTACATTCAATAGGACTGCTGAAGATGGTAAAGTAACTTTAATTCATGAAAATGGAATTTATTATGAAAAAATTCGAGATTTTCAGCATTGCTATCGAGTGGATATTATCAAAAACTTTTATGTCGCGCGTAAAGACGACGTTTTGAAATTCGGCGGTTGGAGAAATGAGCTCATAGTAATGGAACATGAAGATTTTTTCATCAATGTGCTACAATATGATGCAAAAATTATATTCTGTACCGATATCAAAATTGGACATCTACAAACTAACGACCCCGTTCGACAGTATCGATTTAGTATCGAAAATAATTACAGCAAAATATGGCAGGAAATGAACAATGTGGACGTCTATGATTATCGCGCTACGAACTAACGCATTTGTGTATTTGCAGTATTCCTTTAGTTATTCTTTTCATATCAGTTTTAATGCAATATAATATGATAAAGCGGCCTGTTTTCGAAATCCACTTTCTCAGATTTACCAATGTTTCAAATACTTTGACACAGAAAACTTGGTAAATATTTATAATCCGAGCTGTTAATTGAAAGAATCGACTACGTTGTAGATTCTAGGTATCAAGGCGGCTTTGTAGAAGCCTTATTTTATGGCATTAGAATATCCAGATAAAAAATTTTTGATTTGATCTTGAACAGGATAAAGGCTGGGAAAGATGGCAACTTATGACCAATGAATAATTATAAAAACATTAATTTTACACATAGAAATAGAAATCAATGATTCCTATTAAATAGTTATCCAATCTCTATTAATATCAATTTTATTGGAAATTCGATGATTGTCGCAGCGAAAGTATTTAAGATAGCCCTACGCCTTCACGAAATCAAATCTATAAAGGCCAGCGATAGCTTAAGTATTTCCCTAGTATTTATGTATATATTTTTATATTTCAACACAGAATATATTTTAGTAGCTAACAGCAGATCACTAAGGCAACAGTAGGAAGCATATGACAGATTGGATGTCAATACGATACGCTGGTTATTAGCTAGATGCAAAAGACGAGAAACCTAATACCTATTACTTCTAGTCCACGTCAGTGTTTTTCAATAAATCCTATTTGTGATTGATAATTGGTTGATGTCATTGTAGCCATTTTTTATAATTAAATATTTTAGATGAATACAATCTACATCAAATAAAGTAAAACACACGAACGATTTATATGATAAAATCAATCCTTTCCACCAAATATTATTTCGATTATTTTAATTTGTTTTGTTACATTGTATTAACCAGTTAAAAATTTATTTTATTTGGGTTTTAATAAGTGGAAAATGAATTGAGAATTATCAAACGAAACAGTCCCATTAACAAGTAAAGTCAATGGCTAACTACCTTTCAAAAATCTAATTATGGTATCCTCTGTCGATTGTTTACTGATTGAAGTTTTTCAATCTATTATATCTGGATCGTAGAAAACAAGTAGGAGGTACAGTATTCAGTAATTAATGTATGGATTTACTCTCCTACAAGCAGGTAATCTCCATGATGTTTAATTTATTAAATTTTTTCATAAATGAATACATGAAACATTCTAGACTACAGGATCTTTTGAATAAGATTCATTGTAACACAAATGACAAAAATTTAACATATTATCCAGGGTTGGATAGGAAATATTAAACCAGCTTAACGTATCAATAATTAGTCTCTTCTTTATCAATACGATGATATACAACGAATATCTTAAAATATTTCATTGTCAATAGCACAAGCGAGCAAACCATGCAAAATTTGAAGAGTTAATATTGCCTAGAATTGAGGAAGTGATGAAAACTGTTCTCCATGATTGGTCAAAGTCAGATATCATAAAAAACAATACTCTGACAAATAAGTGAAATGAAGAATAGATGAAATGATTAAATATATCGATGTACCTTCATTTACGATTATTCAAAGAATGAAAATTTTCTACTCAACTTGATGAAACAATTCTATCCAAGAAAGTAGTACCTCTCATTTCTTATAAACGATTCTAAAAAGCACAAAGTTGTGAAAAGTTATAGAAAAAGTTTGGAAATCGATACAATTGCCGAATCACTATTTGACACTGTAATTTTATTCGTGATAATGAAATTCCAAACACATCATTTCGTCAACAGCTACTGATAGTGCTCTTGCATTAATGATTGATTATCAGGGTTTCACTGCTCATCCAAAACGAGAATTACCAAGCGTATCTGCAAAACACCTTGTTATTCATCGTGTGAATTTAGCTTTCAAAATTCTTAGTGAACGTTCGCATACATCGCTTCATTACATCTTTGTTTATGTCAATAAGATACAAGTAATCGATTGCATGACAGATATGTTCATCCACTTTGTAGTGAAAATGATGAAGAGTACAAACGTTTTCTTCTGCACAATGAACTTTTTTGGCCAACAAGGAGTATTTGTTTGACTTATTTTGGAGCTATTCAACTCAATACTGGTCTTTCATAAAAGACAAGATATTAATAAACACGAAAACCTGATTAAATCCAAAAATGAATTACCTTATTTAATAGACATGTTGATTTTTATCGCTATCAATATACAGCTGCAAGTGATTTGTTAAAATTAGTTTGTCAATAAACACAAGGCTTCTTTAATGGGAAAGCATCTGTTCGAGCGAATGTTAGGCATGGTCGATGGCATCAATTTTCGCCTATATTATCAGTTATTGCCAATCAGAAAGACATTTATTAACTGTCAACATTTGGACAATTTTTATTATAATTATACGGCGAGATTGAATGATATTTTTTAAACTTGTATATACCTTGTTGAGTTTTGTTTCCTACGATAGTACAGATGGAGTATTCTCGTAAAATTTAGAAAGGAACAATTAAATCACGAATAACTCAATAAAATTCATAAATGGATACAAGAATTTGTGGCTTCAAACATCAATAATAGCTCTCTGTACTCCAATATCAACAAGAGTAAAGATATTTTTAGATGTACTGCCTGAATGTCATCTGGTTGAGAGTGGGTTTAGTGTAATATAAGCATTTCTTTCGAAAATAGGAGAATATTTAGTATCACAGAACTTTCACGGTTTGGCGACTAAAGCTCGCCAAACAACAACCAGATATTGAAAAATATTTGAAACTCCTCACCTTTCAAATATCTAATTGATTCTGTGACTTTTAACTTATTAATAATCAATTTAATATGATATTTGATGACTATTGTAGTTAATATTCGATATATTCTTGAGTAATAGTTTGTAAAATGTTTATTTTATGAGTACGAGGGTGTTGAAATATTTTACTATTTTACAGGGCTGTAGCCTAGAAAAGCTTCGGACTCTTTGAATAAGATGATCATTTTTATAAAATACTTTAAACACCTTTAAAACGAAATCGATGAATCGAATTAATGCATCTATATTCGTTAAAATGAAAGTAAGACCATTTTAGCGAGGACAAAAATCAACAAACAGGCTCTCTCAGCATATATCAAACGAATAATCATGGCTTGACAAAATTTTTTGATATGTGTTCAAGATAGTAACCCACTTAGACACATGAAAACTTTGAATATTTACAAAATTTTAACGAACGATTGAGAAACAGACATCGCGGCACAGTAAAAGAATTTTCAGATCGCCAAAATTATAATAAATGTCTTTAAACAGAATCCCACGAATTAAACACAAGACAGTAATAATGATATCCTTTTACAAAACCAAATCTTAGAAAGGACTGCCTAAAAAGAATAGAGATAATTAAAATGATATTATGTATAATTTGTAATCTTATAGACGGGGTTAAATGATACGAACAAACATAGAAATTTTCACAAATGCCTGGATCAAGATTCAATTAAATTCGTATTTCTGGTTAACACACCACTTAAGATTAGAGAAATAGGAACTCAAAAATATTATAAAATACATGAGATCTACCAAGATCATGATAAATCATAAACCTGTCATTATTAATCCTTAAGATTATAAAAAACCGGTCTGTCTCAGTCACTTTTACTGATAAACTGTCAACGCCGTCTGTAAATGTTGAAATATTCTTGACGGTGGTATATCAAAGACAGATTATATCAATATAAGGAATAATCCATAATTTAGTAATGCCGAATAGTTGTAAAAGTCGACCTCTCTCACGATATTTATGGTCTTGAATTATTCAAACAAAATTCAGTCACTATAGATGTTTGTTTCGGCACGGATAAACGTGCATTCTCAATGTTGTGAACATCTAAATTATATATGTTTCCATCTTGATCTTCATAAAGCATGAGTTTGAAACATTTCTTAAAATGTTTGTTAAAATAAAATGTAATTTTTTTAATGGCAGAATCTCATTTAGATCCATTTTGTTGTAAAATCGCTGTTTTATGATTTAACATTGAAATAATTATATTGTCCGAAAATTTGAGATATTAAGTTCCTTAGAACCGAATAGACTTTCTTTAAACAAAAGATCAATATTTTAACGCCAAATAATTCTTATCATTATTTTATCTGTGTTTGGATGATTGAATGTCAGGATTGAGTACAGTTTAAATATTCTTGTGGTTAATTCGTTTTTAATATCGCTGTCCAAACATCAGGAGTCCTTTATCATTGTAAATAACTTAAGGAACACATTTTTAATGTTGTTAGGTTACTCCCTTAATGTTATAACAAAAGCACCATCTAATTGTATATTTATAAATTCTCACGTAACATCAAGTAACTTAATTTTATGTTTAGTAGAATTGATATATTAAAGCTCATTTTAATATCACGATGACATATTTACTTATTATCGATTAATTTGTCCTCAACAAATTTCTTTTTTTGATAATTTTACAAGAACAAATACTAAAATCTGAAATGAATCACGACGTAAATGTTTTTTAACAATAGGAGTTCTCAAATCTAGAGTTAACATCGATACTCGACTCAAAGACCTTCAAAACAAGAAATACTGGTGCCATTTTACAGTTTATATATCGGAAAGTACTTCCGTTGATTCTTATTCTGGTTTTGGTTTTCTTTATATATTCACGATTCAGGTAGGTAAATAAAAAATAATTTTTTTTTGTGATAAATTCATATGTTTAAAGAATGTGATGATCGTGCGTTTATGATTTAAATATCATAGAAAAAGTAAAAAATTTAGTGATGCCTGATGTGAGAAATAATTCTCTCACTCGAGTAATGCTCATTTTACATGTTAAAATATTAAAAACATCTTACTAGCATTCAATTTAAATCTAAATGCCACCAAAGATGTTTTCTGAAATTATTTGACTTTAATATTCGATGTTCAATAATCATCACAATGCCGAGTGATCTTTCTTGTCAATATTATTTATAAAAACTTGTCGTTGTCTCATATACTCTAAGACAGCGGTTCTCAACCTTTGTTGTACGGCGACCCCTTCAATCCCTCTAAGCTTTTTTCCAAAGCGCTGCGACCCCCCATTCCAAAATTTTTTATGACAGCCATAATTAACCGTAAGTTTTTAAATTTACAAATCGTAATCATAGCATATATTACTGATACAAGGATAAAATTTAAAATTTCAGAAACCGAACATAACATGATTTTATAATTTATTTCGAAACAATATGCAATTATTTTTGTTCAAAATATATTTTTGATTATAATTTAAAAATAATGTTTCATATTTATCAATTGCATTTTTTAATTTTAAATGTAGCCTAATCACAATATTCATGCTTAATCTTTATGTACAATTTTAAATCCTTAGCCTAGCTTGAACAATAATTTAACTCTATAAATAAAATTTGTTTTGACAATATGCGCTACCAAATAAACCTAAGTACGATATTGATCATGTTGTTGTTCCACAAGATCTGGAATTCTTTGGATTGCTTGGGAAATATCACAAAGAACGTCATCTTCTGCATCAAGTCAATACTATATTTAGACATGATAAACAAAAGGCCCGAAAATCCTGTTTCTCAAAGGTATGTGCGTAGAAATGGTAGAAGAAGCCTTCAAAACGGCTCAGATATAAATGAATACGACTTCAAACACTTTATACAGAATTTTGAAATTTAAATTAAGGCGAAATGGTTTTGTCAACATCGCTATTAATGATTTCAATTAACTCTTCCTGTGATTTCCCAGGAACATCATTAACAATAACTGTAAATGGACTTCTCCAAGTGCAAAATGGGTATGAGTTGAATTTAAAAAAAATATTGATATTTTGTCATAATGCCTGTGAAAATGTTCTTCCAGCATAATCACAATTATATTTCTTTGATCAGGTTAAACTTCATTCTTTTCATAATAATCCAGATAAGGTTGACAACAACTAAATATTATTTTAGCCAAATATCGTTTGACTAAGCTGAATTTTCATTCTGAACTAGTTAATATGTTTTGGATAAGTCGAGACGAATTGCCCCAGGTCCTTGTAGTGATAAATATAAATCATTTAATACGTCACATATACCAGACAAGCTGTTTTCTGAAGATCACATTCTTCACAATCAAGTGATTCTAACTGTCATTTTTCTTTCTGATTAAAAAATAGTCTTGGTTCTTCAAGAATACCAAAAACACGTTTTAGAACTTTTCATCTTAAAAATGATCTCACTTCTGGTGAAAAAACAGAAAATTGTTGATGCATTAAAATTTTTACAAATTTTTGCAAACTGTCGACTATTGAAAGAATTGGATGTAACAAAATTAATCACATGTATCATTACGTTTTGTATTCCTGTCGCAGTATTTTCGTTGTTAATATTTGTTCATGAATCATACAGTGATTTCCAATGGTTTTGGTCAATTCATTCTGTATCAAACATTGAAATCCAGACGATACCATAGCATAATAACAGCACCATCTGTACACAAGCCATAAATATTTTTCCATGAGATTTTATGGATTTCTAGAAATTAACAAAGTTATCATATATATCACACGACGTAGTAGTTGTTTCAAGACGTTTACAGAAGGGAAACTCATCTTAAAAACACTATCATGTATATACCTCCCGTACACCAATAACTGTGAGCCATTTTCAACGTCTGTGGATTAATCAAGCTGAGTGCTAAATATTGGAAGTGTTGAAGATTTCATTTCCTGAATCATTTGATCGAGAATATCTGCAGATATGTCAGCTATTGTGTGACTTTTCATAGCTTTGGCGATTCTGATCGACACCAAATTAGATTCAACAACTGCAGCTAAGTTTAGATTATTTCAATTGCCCCAAACGTAAATCTCGATTTTCCAGACACCCTTAGCTTTCCATCTAAAATAATCTGTGTCCTTGATCAAAAAGTTCGAATGCGTGTCCAAATGGCGCTGAAGTTTGTTCGGCTCCATAGATTTATCTGATAGAACGCTTCGACAAATAACGAATTAGGAGGTTTCAATTTTATATTTTACTTCTGAACTGAATCCGAGCAGTAAATAATCGTCATTATAACTTCCGTTTCTTCACAATATTTTAATTGATAATCCTTTCTATGTACTAATACCTGTTGTATTTGTGATCCTGCATTGGCGAAAACTTACGCATCTCAAACCCGTTTAACAGGATGTAGTATTAATAATTTAATATATTTATGCTCAAACAATTAAAATATTTGATAAAAATGATTTATTTGGATAGGATATCTTTATTTCAAACGCCACTAAAGAAATATTATTATAACAACGAGCAGAAAAAATTAGTTGAATGATCAATTTTACAAGTTTGAATAAATGAATTACATCACATTTTCAGAATTCTTTGGCGACCCCCCAAAAATTGTCATTCGACCCCCAGGTTGAGAACCCTTGCTCTCAGAGATTTCGGTACAAAATTTTTTATATTTTTTGTGAAGTAAATCGCTGAAATTATCTTCGAAAATGTTAAAGGGAAAAATTTCAACTAATTCCATCAGAGTCTAATGATTGAAAACACGTGTTATTTACAGGTAAATATTCGCGTCTATCAAAAAGCTACAAGTTTATAACATAACATCTCAAATAATACTGTCTTGTTTCGATTCCAATTGATCTTGCATGTTTCATGGTATATTCGACGTTTCCCACAATTTTGGCGCATATACTTCCATGGTTTCAATTTCAAATTTTTATTTTCGCAATTCAATTTGGTATGGGAAAAATTTTAGAAAAAATCAAATCTAAAAAATAAGGAATACTGTGAAGTTTTTAAATTTGGATATTTAATGACATTATCGCATAGGTCTACATGTGTCTGTAGCAACCATTCGAATCTTCTCGTGATAGGGTTGCTACTCCATCTATCATCAAGTAGGATAGCTCGAACTCATTTTCAGGCCTATGGCTATTTACGTAAATTTTCTACATTAAAAACACATTCTCTACGGCAGAGATTCCCATCCGTTTTTGTGCCACGACCCCCTTAAAGATCATAACGGCCCTATGAACTTTCATTCACCCCTTGAACAGAGGTTTTCAATATTTATTATGCGATAGACCCAACAGAAATTCTAAGATAGCATGGCTGACCTTCATAAACCAGGACACCTTAGCCTCAACTTTTTGTACCTCTGGTTAAGCCAATATATGTCTTATTAGGTTTGAAGATATAATCGATTTGAATTCTGTTAAACGGTGTGCGATGTTTAAGTTAAGTGCACGACATGTTACAGTCATTTCACATACCCAAATAGTTGCCTTTTCAAAAAATGAAACAAAAAATGAGAATATTATTCAGTAGTATTATGGTTACACAGTGTTCTGTTAAGTGGAAAGGCTGTGCCTCTTTTGAACCAAAGAATTTATCAAAACGTGGTGTTAAGCCTGATAAACGTATTGGTATGTCGTCTTTAATGTCCAGTCTAAACCTGTACTAGGTATTTATCGCGGTAAAGCAGAAAATGCCGTTTCGCACAATTTTGTCGCAGAAAAAAGGTGGTAGGACATTGAAGGCTTTGTCTGACAGAAGCGAATACTGCTAAAACCTGATAGCCTGAATGACAGCTGTATAATTCTGCGTAACATCAACCACAGTGTCCTATAAGACAACAATTCGGCAAATTGTGCTTTTTCGCGACTTGTTAAATCGTTCAGCTATCATTTAAAAGGATTTAGAATCAAATCAAATGCGCTGACATCGTCGTTGCCGCAATACTTATGAAAGTAATGCGACAGCCGCTGTAGGTGGTTCGAAACACTCTCTGCAAGAAAGTCTGCCAACAAGTGAAACATAATAGTTTCGTAATCCATATCTTCCATTACATATATGAGGTTTCTTCTGGAATACATCTACTTTGTCATAAGTGTTGAGATATTTTAGTTGGATCCGTGCAATGCCAGATTTATACAGTTTAGAATGATGACAATGTCTACAAGATAAGCTAGTCTAGCAACCCATGTCCCATCTGAAAAGAAGTGTGCCATCGATTCGTTATGCTGGTTTTTTGAAAAGTTAGTGCTCCTCTCGTAATTCTATAAACATCCTACATAAAGAGACCGGGTGATAGCCACCGGACTTCTGTGTATAGCAACAAATTCTTGTGTGTGGCTTCCATTTCGAGGCACATATTTTCAAACAAAAGGTGATTGAACGGCCCGGCTTTGATAAAATTAACAATTATTATGCATACAGTAAACGCTTCAGCAAGACCTTTATTCATGCCATTTTCCGCCAAGGCCTCGTTGTGAATCATTCAGAGGGTTGATACTATGTGACGCGTAAATATTTTTATTCGAGCTACTAAACCTTGCTTGAGATCAGTCATGACAGCAGCCCGTCCATTCACACGCCCACACATTGTGTCTTGGCCAGTCATGATTCTTAAAAAAATTCACTAAGCACACAGAAAGGTTCTTCATCAGTTATAAACCCTGGCAGTGATTTGCAGAACTCGCTATTCGAAATGCAATCAAACATGATGCCCGATGAGCGTTCTTGTCAACTGAAGATAGGGACGTTATTTTTACTTTTTGTTTCAAATAGAGCTCTACGTGCCTCTAAAGTATTCCTTAGGTAAACTGGCCAATTCCGAATGCATGATAGTCAAATGGGGCTTCCATTTCGCTGGCTTGATCGCATTGTTCGATACTGTTTGCAAACCAAATACACAAAGAGTTTGGTTAGCATCGGACTCAACTGCGGTGAAGCAGAACGATATATATTTGGTTTCACACTTTCGCCGTTTTATTTATCGTTAAGCTTGTGCTGCCTGATCATCACAATCTTCCAATTTCTGGTCAGCTTTCCTCTTCAAAAATTTATCGACGCGAGTAGAATTGACACACAAATATTGATAAATAATGGCTTATAAATTATCAAAAATGCACACGTTTACGCGATGATGGATGCTTTTACTGTGACGCATGAGATAGGTTAGTTAAAAAAATTGCCCAAATATGGGTCAATTCAAGAAAAAACTGCATAAGTGTAGTTTAATCTAGTTAAGACTTCAAACGTAGCTTAAACAAAAACCAGCGAAATTTTCAATTGAATGCATCGTTGTCGTTTCGTAAAACATCGTGGATGCAAGTATTTTTGGTAAGCTAACCAATCAATACGTTTGCCGGCTTGTCTAATGATCCCTTAGAAGCTTTTCGGGATATCCAGGGGTCTGCGGACCCCAGGTTGAAAACCTCTGACTAATCGGATTTAAGAAGAGCGAATATGGTGGTAAATTAACAAGTTCAATCCTCTTCCAAGTAAAACCACATAAAATTGTCGTGGCCTTTTGAATCTAATGCTTTCTATGATGACAGTGTACATAGAATTCATCAGATTTTTTGATATATCCCAGAAAACTTTCTCCGTCATAAGGTCAGCGTTTATTTCTGTGTACACAGCACAGTATCTGTTGATCGCAAAACAAAAGTCATTTAAGAGTGTATGCTATTACTCTAAGAACCTCTGTGTTACTGATTGAAGGTCGACCCTTTTTTTGATTGCATAAAGTAATGAAAAAATGTGATGGTTAATACAGACACATCTAGACATTCTAGAAGTTCGTTTAACGAATAAATTATAGAAAACTAAACAGTCTTCAGTAGATTTTTCAAATTTATTTTATCTTTCATTTTTCTACTGTCAAATAGAATTTCTAAAACTCCATTTTGACAAAAGCCTTTCAAAGTGAAAATATGTTAAAATGCAACTATTTCAATTATTAATTGATGATTGAACAGGTATTGGATCAACAATTTAATATTTGTGTTAGAAGTGCTATTTGGCTTTGAAATTCATTTCTGTATCTGACCACATATTCTGAATACCGGTCCAGATTGATTTTTCAGTCGAAAGAAGAGAGAAAAATGAACAAAAATCCTTTTAAAACCTTCTGGTAATAATTAAAGTATTTCAAATATTATGCGTATTAAATTTAACGTATCATAAACGAATAGTGATTCGTGAAAAATTTGTTTCATTTATTACCTGAACGTAAAGTGGTTTTATCAATTTTTTTGTTCTGATTCCAATATCTGGCCATTATGAGTTAGTCTTCATTTTGTGAAGGACGCGTAACAGTTAACGTAAACAGTTTATTGCTTCATTCACATTCATTTTAAGATATCTTTTTGACCACACACCTGAGCCAATTTTCATATGACAAACTAAGTCAATGTTGAATAAATAACTTATAGTCACTAACTTTCCCATATTTGCATTCTATTTGAGTTTTAAATAGATCTAATGAGTTACTGCGTATATAGATTCCTTCCACCGTATCTATCTACATCCAATGCAGTGAACATATGCTAGGTTGATTATGTAGATGCTTTAAAAGATCCTAGTGATTGTCAAAACAGGTTTCCGGGACATCAATCATTCTATGCTTCGAATCAAAATATTAATTTAGCAGGTACATTCTACAGTCACTCGAGATGTTAAAAAACTGTTTCCTTTTTAACAAGGCAAAAACCTTAATATTAACCACAATTTCAGGGTTTTGTTATGATTAAAAATGTGTTAAATTTATTAAAATGTAAATTCTTCCAGGTTTTGATGTTTTAATATTGTTTAATGAAGGAAATAGTATATTATGAAGTAAAAAAGGGCACTAGTAATCCATTTATAATTGTTTAAAAAAAGATTAGTCAAAATGAACCCTAATTCGACTTATCTATTTTCATAATGTGGTGAACTAATCAGACCCCCGCGCAATTCTCAAACTATGAAAAACTGTAGAAATAGATAGTGAAAATAAAATAATGATATATCAAATTTTCGTCACATTCTTTGGATATTTAGGTGTCAGCTGGTTACCTAATAATCGTGTTTTGGGCAGGACAAGTGTAATCGAGCATAAATTGACTGTCAAGGATGATTTTGAAATGAAAATATTTTGATCACGAAAAGACAAAATAATGGAATAGAAATTATTTTAGACTACAGTAATCATCAACACACAGAAATGCGATTTAAAAAATGAAATCTGAGATTTAAAAATAGAACTATAAATTAAAACAACTCAAAATTATGAAGCAGTCCCGCAAATGGTTTTGTTAAATATTGAAAGCATCTTAAGTTAGTTTTAAAGTAATCTATGAAAACCTGAAATTTGAGACATTTTGAGGTAGCTCAAAACTGTGATAATTTTAAACATTCTTAATGATCTTTGAACATGACATTAATACAAGTCTAAAAATGTTTTGTTTATAAAATGGATTTTAAAAACCCCGTTTTTATTTATGTACTAGAAGGCGGTAGCTTATAATTAGAATCAGCCAGAGTAAAGCACGCCATTTAGAGTGATTTTATCTATTTTATATCAGAGAATTGACATCATACCAAGTAGAGTATCGATGGGATCAAAATATTATTTGAAAGTAGTTTAATTTACCGATTTTCCAAAAAAAATGAGCTTAATATATTCATGATCCCTCAAATACAAATAGATCACCAAAGAATTGTGAATGAATTTTAACATCTGCCTTTGGAAATATCTAACAATAATAGCCTACAACCGATCCAAATATTCCGTTCCAACATTATAAACTGTCACATCTAGTGTACTACTAATCATCGTCAACATTTGGAGCATCACTAAAAGTAAGACATGGTCACCTTTTTACATATTCTCCATCTATTTTTATTAAGGGAAATCCTATGTGTGTTCAAGCCATGCTATGATGAGGGGGATGTTTTAGACGTTTAAATGTGTTGATATTTGATTTTAAATTTTCGAACATAACTCGATAAATACACGGCGAAAATTTGTTAATGGATAAAGAATTAGAGGAAATAAAGTTATCTTGTTATGGTTCTCAAAATATGGTTGCCAACGCAAAAAATTGCAATACATCGGCGTTTGAATTTCATCAAATAATCGATCAATTGTCGTAAAATATTGGAGTAGTGTCTATATTAAGTTAACACCCGCGAAGAGCCACAGTAATGTTTAATCAAACCAATCAGTAAGTTGCATTTGTCTGATCTGAATGTCGATCTCGGTGAATTTAAAATGACCGCGTGCTGATATAATGTGGGCAGGATCTAAACAACCTGTGGCTGATTGAGCCTTCTATTTCGCGTTATGATCAAATACAGCAGAACATAATAAATCATCAATAATCACAATTGATCGTTACAACAACAGCATTAGATGACCATGGAATGATTGGTTGTATATTGCATGTTCATACAAAAATATTCCCGGTTTTGATAAATCGAGTTATTTTTAAGACTATTTTGTTTAATTTACCTTTCCCGTTGTGTCAGCATTAAATTGATATTTTATTAAACGCTAAACTGATAAGCTTCATATAGAAAAATCAACTTTATTTTCTTCATTAGTTGTATAAATTGAAAATATTCATGTTTTCCAGCCTAAAAATTCCGATACAGGATACTTGGAGAAAATATTTTTTCATTAGAAGTGAGCATCAATGATTCATTTTCGCTATCTTAACTCTAAGGAAATTGAAATATAATAATTTTGAAAAAAGTTTGTGAGAAAAGCAAGTTTTCGATATTAAGGTTTATTATGTTTAGATATTTAAAAAACTGTTTGAAAATAATAGAATAAATTTGAACGACGGCCTATTACGTCTGAAAGAACTGACTCAGAATGACGAAATCAAGGAAAAAGATCCTTATTGTCCTCATATAAGATTATATGATCACAAAATTGATAAAAATATTCAAGACACCAATTTAAATCATATTCATCAAAATATTAATTATAACTACAAAAACAACATAAAATATCGACCTTTTAGTAAATCTGTTATAAATCTTAGAAAACGTTAATAGAAGCTTCGTCGAAAAACATGTGACTGTAATAATGAAGACAGGAGGAAGATATGCAGCTATCAAGAATTTATTGAGTACCAAGAACAAATATTATCCAAATATGAGAATTATCATAGTTGACGATAAATGGGGTAAAAAGTTCGAAGAAGAAATAAAGATGTTTGGTGACGTCACGTATGTAGCAATGAACGAGACTGCCGGCATCTCAAAAGGTAGGTTTTCCAACTGAATCATTTAATAACTCTTAAAGAGGTCTTGGATGTTTATAAATAACTTTTGCACTCCTCTAAACGAATTTTATATGATTAGTCGTATTTTAACCCAGGAAAACAGTCGAGCAATATTTATACAGATAGAACTTGTCGTGTTTTCAAAAATAGGTGTATTTAGTTTTATTTATGGACTTTCCAAAGGTAAATCTATATCGGAGAGTTTGCTTATACCTTAGTGCCTGAATGATCTCGAAACGTTATTTTAATCATAATTAGTAAAGCCAATCAATGTGCGCACATGCTAAACTAATTATGACTTCAAGACAGTAAATGTTGGATTATATTCACATAAAATTTATTTTCACCTATATATCCGTATTTCTGTCGGCGCAAACAGGGGTATATCTAGGCATTAGTTGTTGGTTGTTGAAGATAACCTTGTATTCAATTTTACTCTTCACTTACTGAATCTTACATTAGTCTAAAGTCGAAAAAGAACAGATTTCAGTTGTTTGATATGTTTAATTAATGAATCTCGGTACATCAGATTTACTATGCGTACAAATTGCGCGCTTTTTTTTATTATGAATTTCATTGAAACTAATTAAAGGACGTAATTATGCATTGAGAATGGTGAAAACAAAGTATTTTCTGTTGGTTGACGATGACAACTTTTTCACAGGCCAAACGAAGATTGAGAAATTGGTTTCGATTCTTGAATCCACAAATGCCAATTTTGTGGGTGGAGATCTACCAGTCATCAAAAAATATTGTAGTTTTTTTGGAAAATTCACATTAATAAGAAATAACAAGACTGGAAAAGTAAGGATACTTCACGAAAATGGAGTTTATTTTGAAAATATTCTAAATTTCAAATATTGTTACAGAGTTGATGTTATTCTAAACTTTTTTGTTGCTCGCAAGGATGAAGTTATGAAATTCGGTGGCTGGAATGATGAGCTGATTGTGGCGGAGCACAAAGATTTTTTCCTAAGAATGCTACAACACAATGTCCGAGTTATATTCTGTGCCGATATCAGAATAGGGCACAATCAAATCAGTGACCGTTTAAGACGTCTTCGGAGCAAAATTCAAAAAGGAAATAGCCATAAAATGAGGATGATGAACAATCTGCATCACATTGATTATCGGTCGGCAGTATAATTGATTTATTTAATCCTACATTTTAATCTTTGATTTTATCAGCACAATTTTTATTCAAAATATCTGATGGGCCTCAACTCTTTAATTCCCCATATCCAGTTGACTACATGTTGTTATAACTGGTTAACCGATCCACACCCGCAAATTTCGAATCTTGTTCGTTGAATGAGAGTCTACAATGTTTTACATCATAAAAGCATGACCTTTTATGATCGCCTTCATAAATTTATTATTCGCTACTTTGAATAAAGTTTAGGATTCTGCGTGAAACAAACAGTTTATTTGCCCGGTAAAATAACTGCTAAATGGATTGAAAAATGTTGAAGCAGCGCTCAAATTATCGAAATATTTTTGATCAGAGTGCTGACAGAAAAGGTTTCTGCAACTAAAACCAGGCAATCTGAATTTGCCTTAATATCAGATTGTGATTATCATTGGTTGCAATAAAAATCTTTAGAGATTTTGTGCATAGATACGTTTGGCTATGTGATTTAGTTTTTCGAAAACGATTATTCGATGGTGTTTTAAGGATTATCAATGACGGCGACAATCAGGATGTCGTCATCGCGCAAATAACAAGTGTAATATATGCTGTGATTGTTGTTGTTCATTCAGATAACTGAAAATGTTCTTAAATTCTTGCCGATGCACAGGAGATGAGTGCACAAACTGCTGCCTGAGCGTGATATGAAGCGGGCGAAAAATTTATATGCTGCATCAAATACCCAAATTTAACGGGCGCGAAGGTTTCTAAAATAGAAAAATTATTGATTTTATATTTTTACTTTAACTTGATTTTACAGCGAAACCTGCATGTTCGAAGTGTAAAATTGACGAAAACATTAATCGATCTTAAGATACAGGTTTTAATACCTTTTTCGTTATTGAAAACTTCAGTTAAGTCCTCATAATTTAATTTAGTTTTGATTTTTACAATTTCATTTTACCACGGCCATAACTAAGCTTTTGGGTTGGAAAAGGGGTAAAGTTGGACATTTTAAGAAAGCCGCCATCTGTTGAATTTGGGGTTGGACCTTTGTAACACACATTTTTTGACATGGATTTTTTTAAAAACTTAGAGCATATGGGGGCTTCTATAATTTTGGCGGAAAATTTAAAAATCACAAAAAATTCAGCCACCAATCATGCGTAACACTCTACTTCGAAACGATATAGTCGACTTGCCACCCTCATCCCTCCCAATATCATCAAGATTCCGTCTTTGGGATGCAAGTCATGGCATACCTGCTTGTCTCCCAGAATAACTGGATTTCTAAACTACTTTGATGGTAAGGGTAGAGCAAATTGCAAATTATCACCGGATATAGTGCTTCAAATCATTTTCCACTGGGCTTCGCAAAGAAAGGCGACAGATTCGGTTGCGCTTCTTGATATATCGTTGCCTATTATTATTGGAATAATCACTGTAGGAATGTATGTTTAAATTCGAATACTATGAATTTTATTCAAAGGAAGCTTGGGGATGGAAACGGAACAAGAGTTGATGGACAAACACCCAACGTCGCTATTCAAATCGATGAATGTCTACTTCGTGGGCAGAGGATGTTAAATAGAGGAAGACTATCGCGAGGAGATGAAAAAATCGACCAACGAGATAGGGCTGAACGGAACCGTTTAAATACTGATCAAAGGATGCATCCCAACAGGAATTATGGAATGAGGATTATGGGCCTTGGATATTCGGACTTGTAGAATGTCATAAATACAACGACGGTTCTTATACAAGTGACGAGGTTCGATTATTCAAGGTTGAGCGAAGCAATAAACATACTCTCCTACCAATAGTTCGTGACAATGTTTCAGCTGGATCGATAGTCTGGAGTGATGAATGGGCACCTTATCGTTCGATCGGAGGTGAGAACGATGGAATTTTGCATGAATCATTCAACGGAGTTCACGCCCAGGATATTGAACGTGTGTGGTCAAGTTTAAAACATCATATACTTCGATCGATGAAAAACACATCAAAAGAATTATTAGAAAGTTATATACACGAATTTATGTTGCGGAGTTGGTCAAAGAAGAAATATTTACGACACTGTTACAAAATTAATAAGAGAATCAGCAAACCGGCATCCAATCGAATTCTAATCATTTAGTTGGTCATTTTTACAGTTAAATAAATTCTTATTTTCGATAATTTTTATGCGCATCGCCATAATGATCACTGGGTAAATGACAATGGCTAACCGGTCTGTCATGAAATAAAATAGCTTAAATTTACCTTCGAGTCTACTCTTCTCTACATCCCTTCCACTTCGAATCACCTCCTATATCGGGTTTAGGAAAGGAGATCAGGATTGTAAATAACAAATTCCAATTCTCTTCAGGGTAAAACTGCTAAATTGTTGAGGCTTGTGAAATGTTAATTTGTATATGATTGCAACCCACCGAGTATTCACCAAATTGTTTTGTTCGGTGTGTAAAAAAAATTACTCGGTATATGGAAGGGAAACTTTCTCACTTGTTTGGTGGGTTGATTATTTCTTTGTACACTACGCCATATTTTTCATCACGCAATATACAGATATTCTTAGACGTTATGTTTGGTACTGCAAGGAGCGATATAATGCTAGTTGGTGATCGACCCTGTTTTCGATTGTGTAAAATCATGCCAAAACAAAACTGTGATGGTTAATATCGCCACCTGTGGTCTATTGAAGATGGTTCGTAAAAATCAACATTATAGAAAACTAAAAAGTATTCATGAGTGTTTTTATATTATATTTTTTCATATTTTTTTTTCGACAAAATTGAATTTCAAAAAAGTAAATTTTGCCAAAAAAACCCAGCGTGATAAAAAGTACTTAATCTTTAATATAAACATGTAACTAGTGCTTGATCTTTTGATCTACGTGCGCGCGCAACTGCTCACCATGTTAATGATTACCCAAAAGTCTAAAGATCCTTCATGAATATAAGTGATATCAATGACAGAATCATATTGAAGGCATAGAATTTTCAGAATTCCCGAATACTTGAGGCTCAAATCAACTATTCAGTGCCAAAATCTGTCTATTTGAATCTCAACAATAAATTGAAGTCAGGAATTCGAAAAAAAAACGAGTTGTCGTGCGGTATGCTTCCTAGATCCTGTTAGATATTAGACTGCGTCAACTACTATAGTGCTCTACCATACTTTTACCAAGCTGTAAACTTTTGTGCATCCCGCCTTTCAAATCATAAATATTCTGGTTAACAAGTAAGAGATTCGTTTTTCATTAGTGTAGGCCTTAATAACCATGTTCACGTTGGTGAAAAATATTTTACACACACATCACTAGCTTTATTTTCACAGTGTAGAGGGTTGAAAGTCAGAATAAGTCACGAATTATCCTAATCTATTTTGAAAGGGTATAAAAAACTTGTCTGTTGTTCTTTATGGATGGTCTAACAGTTCCTGAAACTGACCTAATTAAAAAAATTTTGGATAGAAAGCTAGACAATCTTAAAAATTATATGTCCTGCATACAGGAAGTGAACACCATGAAACATCTACAGAATTCGATCCAACAGATTTCCCTCACAAATCATCAGTTATATATTTAAAATCTGTGGAAAATAAGTCATGTTTTTCATGATTCTAATGACGTTTTTTAGTCAAGGCCTTATTATTTAGTTCCAGAGATTTCAGAAGGTTAAAAAATGTAAAATTAACAATTAGTGAAAGATATATGTTGTAAAGACAGCTGGAAAGGTTCATTGAATGCTGTTTGGATAATCAGGAGGATATGGGTGATCCCTTTATTAGAAAAACATCTTACTGAAAGTAAAACTCCTTTGGGTACGTTGGTTCGTTTTCAAAAGACAAACCGAGTTGCAATGACAACTCTCCCATTTCCTTGATTGCCGGATCCAGTTCTTCTTCAAGTATTATGAGCGTCTTAGCTTTGTCTATAGGTATTTTTATAATGTTCGCCACACAATTACAAAACCGCTCCTTGGAAATTTGCTCATTCTGGGTAAATCCAAATCTTACAATCAGCCAGTAAATCAAATCACAAAGATAACAAAAAAAGCTAGTCCTTTGTTGATACGTCAAATCCAGTAGCATGGTGAGAACCATTTTGATTCTTGAAGTGTCTCTGAGAGTATATTCTATGATTTTTTCTTGGGCCTCATGACCGTTGCCGTTTGTGTCTTGAACCTGACCCGTCGTGCTCCCGTTTTGTCTAGAATAAGCGTAAAAAATTACTCAGCCTCCCCTCTTTCCATGATATTCAGCAACGCGACCGCCTTTACGTGGGCAAATTAGATTTACGAAACTAGTTCGTTTGAAGGAGGGCCAACGTTTAAACTATTCCTAGCTAAACATTACGACTACCACTTTAGCGTTTAGATCTTGAGTAGAGTACGAATACATGGTTATGGTACAAACCTAGGGTATTACTGATTTTCTAACGTTCAGCATACAGCGCTTAACAAGATTAATTGACGAACACCGTTTTTCAACATGTCTATTTCCTTCGAAACAGTATAGATCCGAGACAAGAAATGTTGATTAATTTGGGATGGGCAGAGAGGCAGCTAGAATGGAAGCCCACGCAATTTCAAGAAGCTATCTCTTTAGTTTTCAATTTATTAAAATTAAAATCTGATTTTTGAACATTTTAAAATAACCTTCGTATTAGCGAACAAACACCTTTTTGATCTGAGCACAATGGCCGTTTATATCAAAATTGGGTCATGTCTTAATATTCAGTTTATTGTTTAATTATTTCATGTGCTAAACTAAACACATGTTAGTTCGTAGATAATTGGATTAAATCCTTAATCACGTGGGCGGATTACCAATTTTAATGGAAACCAATACATATCAAGAAAATTTAGTGGTGACATCTTTGAGGTTGTACTAGATTTTTACTCTTAATCCCTTCTTATTTCGAATTTACGCCTTAACAAAAAATAGTCCCAAATATTTTAATCCTCTCCATTCTTTGAATTTATCCAATGAGTGGAATAGAAAGATTTTTTTACATTCGCCGCATACGAAAAATTTCTCGAGTGATGAAATTTTCATTCGAGTAGTAACTATGTACTGTTGAATGTAGCAATCGTGTGTGAGTAGAAATTGGAAAAATTTGGTCGATTTTTGATTACTTATCACGTACTTTATTTAAAGATTGAGCTAATCTAGGTTTCCTATCTAATTTTATGATATAAATAGAACGTATTCTATTAATCGCACATCTTCATAATGATTTCAGGTACTTAGAGTTGTCTATGGATGATTTTTTGATTTCAAACATGACAGGTTTTGTTTATATTCGACCACGTGTATGCTTTTTAAAGATCGCCGTATGGGCAATGTTGATACCAATATATATCCTAAAACCAACAACCTGCTTTAATTAAACAATCTCTTACCCTAAATTTCGGTTAGATCACGTATAAGTTGCTAAAACATCAATCATGGTCTCTTTTATTCAGGGATACTGAATTTATCTTACACGTGAAAATGATCAAGATGAATTTAATGAGGTAGCAAAGGAAATCCGTGACTCGAAGCTAATCCTCGATTATTACTCAGAATGGTGTTCTATCTTATTCATTGGTGGAAGTGAAAGATATTTCTCTGAATAAAGCTCTCTGAACATTTGATGCTTAAAAGTTATATCACGTTTAACTACGGTGTTTCTCGATAAAAATAGAATTTTTATCATTTAAAATGGAATTTTCGTCAATTTAATTGGAAAAATTGTCAAATAAAATGGAAAAGTATAAAAATGAAAATTTAAAATAAATATCAAAATAGCATATCAATCAATAATTTTTTTCTCAGACAATCATCGAAATATGTTTCCATATGTTCAAAGTATTATTTTAGTTTCTGGGACCTGATAAAATTTGTTTTATTTTGAATTTGATTGTTTAAATCATTCTGTGAGTTAGGTCGAAAACTTCTAACTGTTCTTTTCCACTGGGAGAAAACGTTCTCGATTGGATCAAGGAAAGGACTATAGGATAGTGAGTACAAATCTTCATGGCCTACATCAGTTACGAAACTTTTATTGATGCCTCTCTTTCAAAGGGTACATTATTCATAATGAAAATATGTTTTTCAATTGCTTTTCGCCAATAACACTGATTAAATCGTGACCCGACAAAATAGCGAACTGACAGAATAGCGATATTAGCAAACCGTGAACAGCCGCGTTACTGTATCGACCTGCGAACATGTACTTCATATACAGGGTTTCCATCCATTATCGCACAGCTTCCGTTTCATTTCGCACATCAGTAAAATTCAGTTTTGATACGTTCACAGTAGTTTTACGTTCCAAACGTTGACTTTCCAGAGAAATGTGCATTCTTTTTAACAGATCTCGAAACACCATGTAAACTTTTTCGACAAAACCCACATATTTTTGGCGGCTAAAAATCATAGGCCACTTTAAACACGCCCGCGCGAACTCTAAACGCTATTTTGGTTATTTCCATTTATTTCAGGATACTAATTGGTATATTTTTGAAAACCGTATTTGGCAGGTTTAAATTTTGACTACCCGTAGAAACGTGAATACCGTTTTAAATGAACATAAAATTAAATTTTTGACACAAGTCATAATTTCGGGGGCATAAAACAATACCGCGAAATTAACATGCTTGCGCTAACGGTTTCACTACATTTATAAGTTACGTTTATTTGTTGTTTTAATTTTGATGTTTCGGTACAGTGGTTGACATTTACCAAACTTTTTGTCAACAAAATTAGTTTAAACATGATTCAAACATTACAGAAAGTAATTTTAATCGCCATAGGAAGAAAAGAATTTCGATCGCTAGCGAAAAGTAAATCACGTAAAAACACTATAAGTGCAGCAGTTACTATTTGTATTTTCTGCCTATATCAAATTTTAGTAGGCAAATAAATGCCGTAAATTTGTACACGTTGACGACTTTTGAAAAAAGAAA
>JWZT01004669.1:306404-364826 GCA_000827895.1 Thelohanellus kitauei
TCATTCAAAAGGCCGATTACTTTAAATTAAAAAAATGGTTTCAAAAAGCGGCATGAAGTTTTAAAAACTATTTTAATCAAATAAAAAGGTTCTCTCTGTAACGCTTGGGAAGCAAAGCGTGTTAATTCGTTGATCAATCTTTAGTAACTTTTTGCGATATTCGCCTTGACTTTTGGCAACAGATGACTGCAAAAAGTGGGCATGGTAAATAAAAAAATTAGGCTTTGTAATCGTCTTCCTTTTCGAAAAAACAGCCCTCTTTCTTTCATTCAGCCGTAGAGAATAGTGTATCAAAATATTATTTCATTGCCCTTTGATTCTATTATATATCGAATCTCTCTTGAATGATGGAATAGAATATGAACCATTAAAAATAAATAGGGGGTATTTGACAAATTGACAATTTCTGGTTGAATCAATCCAATTTTTTGTATCATTTTGACAGCGCTAATATACCAGAGAATTTTCCATTCGTTCTCATTCCATTCTCATTCAATACGTCTAATTTGAATAGCTAACAAATAAAATAGATTTGTGGTGAAAAAATGGGGTTTCGTGGTTATATTTGGACCTTAAAAGTAATATCATCAAAAGGTCAGGAAATAGTTTTTTGGTACCTTTTCTCCGAGGTTCAAACCAATCGAGCTGCTTTTATTGGAAATCGAAGGCGCTAATAAATTCAAATATGACTATTTATGATTCAAACACATTGGAATCAAGTATTGCCGCAGTATCAAGGCAAATATTCCAACAAAACTTCACTGGATCGATTCGAGAATCCACACGCTTTGTCTCCCAAGCTTGCAAAGAGAAAACTTTTAATTTATTTTTATTATAATACTAATTTTTGAAACCCTATGGGTCTTTATGAATTCATTTCTTTAATTTAAAAAATTGGGCCTTTTGAATGAGTCAATAGGTACATTTTCTCGGGAAATGGGGTAATGTTAACATTGATGAAAATCATGAGCTAAGAATAATCTAATTTTTAATTAGTTTGGTTATTTGTCGATCAGGGTAAGTTTATGACGATGACGTCATAGTGGATAGGTTCTGGAGAGCCCGAATGACAATCCAATTTTGTCTTGCACATGTAATACATTCGTGTGTACAACATTTTCTTCGGATCTCTAAGATATTAAAGGAAATTATTTTTTTGATATTTTGAATCAAACATATATTCATATTAGCCTATCAACTGAAGGATCCATGTTATTAGGAATCGATAACATTGATGATATCTATTAGAGGTGAAGAATCAAATTATAAGCCCGTACCTGCGCGTTTTACATTGGGTATATCTAAAATCTTTTTGTGTGTTGTACAATCTCAAAACCATCATTTAGGTACGTTTATTCTAATATTAAATATATTTTGCCATTCATCACTGATTTTTTGTTTATTCCCACATTTTTATTCGTAATATTATGACTTTCAATTTTAAGACCGATATTTAACGGCTTAAGCATTGTTTCATGCGATTGTTTGCATGTCACAAACCTGTTGTAGTTATCTCAGTCATTTTTCAAGTCTTTCCTTTTCAAAGGCCGAAGTTCTGATGATTTTGGAGGATTTTAACTCTGCCATTACTCGTGGAGTCTGCATTATCAGTGTTTCCCTAGGTCGGTTCCTTCATGCATGAATCCTGTGATCATAACGAATCTTAAGTTCATCAAGTTATTCCTTCACATCTCACGAAAATTTCTTATGAAGATCCGAGTTAAGTATCTAGATTCTCATTTAGTTATCGGGATAGTTTTGATATTCAACACCAAAATATTTCGTACTTCTTTATCCCTTGCCCATTCATGGATAGATTATAAGACCGATAAATAATTATCTATTGTTTAAAATTGTCTCGAATCGATACAGTAACTCTTAATGGGGGACCCAGACATTTTTCTAATTTTCTTATGACAGTTTTCATCTTATAGGAAATGTTTTTGGAATGTAATAATGCAAACCAAACAGAAAATATGAATGGGACAGATCACGTTTCCATGCTTTCGTTTGATGTACTTTAAGGAAATGAGTTTAGATCAGGCAACTCGTTTTTGAGTTTTAACAAAACAGGGGTTTATTTCTACGAAACGTAGAAAAGCCTGGTTTTTTGAATATCATTTTTGGAACTATACAGGCTGATAATGTGAGTTCTTTTCATGGCACAATTGTCTGGATCCTTGTTTCAGTCTAGACTTGTTACCTCCAAACAATGCGCATGACGTCCTGTCTAAAATCATATTCAAAACGTTTCAACATTTTTATATGATCAACTTTCTTTCCTTTATTTTTCTAACATCTAAAACTAAAATGATTCGTTTAAAAATTAATACGAATCGTCCATTCGTTCGGGGTCATGGGAGATCCTATGAATATATTTTCGTTCACAAGGTTCATTTTTGAGCCCTTTATAGATTTAAGTTTGCCTAACCATAAACTCGTTTAAAATTCATACAATATCTCTAAAGTTTTTATTCCAACTACTTACTTACATTCTTTAACACCGATTATTTTATTATTAACTTAATTCGTTTATTAACTTACGTTTCCCTTGTTTTTCTATTTTTCTCGATCTACAGAATTTTAAGGTGACATCAATAAAATATTTTTTATATTTAAAGAAGTTCAACCCTGCCACGTTTTTCCGAATGGTAAATGTGTTAGTGGGTCATCTCATTTCATCTCTACATAATGTTTATTTGTCTATTCTGGTATAAAAGGGGGAGCTATATAACTTAATTTTTCATCATTCATTTCGTATAAATTTAAATTTTGCAACTTGTGTCGTCATCGCAGCCTTCAATTCGTGAATCGTGAATATTAGACAGAAAATATTTGGGGTTTGGTAATTAAATAGTAGTATTTTGTTGTATATATGATATTTGAAGGAGCGCGTTTCAGATATTTCATATGTTGAACCTAGTCATTCAAATCATTGGATCGGTCTATGTAATAACTTTCATTCTTAACCGAAAATTAACTCAAGGCGACAACTCACCAAGATCCTAGTTGTTTATTCTTACGATTCTGTTAAGTTTAGTAGGCACAATTGAAAATCATTAGTTTGTAATATTCTTCGTGTTCTGTTTTATCTTTCAAAATTGTTAACAGTAATCCAGTTCAAATGTTCCTTCCTCTTATCCTAAACATGCATCTGAATGAAAATTACATATTTTCAGGTTCTTTGGAATTTCATTAAGTTCACTTCAACCACGTCTTATACAATATTGGTTTTGGTATCGTAAACCTAATAAGTCCTGTTTCTAGCATGTATTAATGATATGAGAATAGTGTTGTATTTCCATGTTATATATCCAGTTTACAGGTCTATACCAGGGTTCAACTATTTTATCTATATATTTAGTCTTCAACTCGCCTTGATCCTAGATTTTGTTCAGCATTGAAACTAAAGTTACAATAAATTATCACGCCATTAATCAAGATTACTTATTTCAAAGTTCCTCTGGCTAAAATTGACATCACTGGGCAACTCGACGAGAGTGATTATTGATTAATTCTGGTGTAATAAAACTCTAACTCTCACATATGCCCTCATGTTTCCTATTAAAAGCTTCTGAGTGTTAATAACGAGTCGGCGTTGTTACCTCACATTACGTTATATATGAAACTTAAGGTTTCCGAATATATCATCTTGTGATACTTTAAATATAATAAACGCCCCAAGATATCTTAAAATCAAGATTACTCGAAAACCTTAAATGGTTAAAACATATGATTCCTCTGGTTTACGGGTATTATTCAAAAGAGACTTTTTTAATGACCATAGGTTTCGATTCAATCGAGCTTCTGATTTATCGGAGTTTATACTCAATCGTTTCCACCCAACGCGCACGCGTCACCCTTTAATGGCGCATTATTTACCGGGGTTTGCGTTTACAAATAGATTTTTTGTATTAATAAATGGATTTTTTTATTGATGAAGTATTTTTTAATACATCTATCGTTTATGAACCAAATAAAATTTGAAACTCGTCATAAAAATAATCGCAAAAGTTCTTCTAATAGTCATTAGATCAACATGAAAATTATTGAAAATAGTAATGTTTCCTATATTTATACATTTAAAAGACATAAATGGTATTCTGAAAAATCAATTCATCAATGCAAAAAATCTATTTTTAAAAGCAAAACCCGGTAAAATCTTGACAGAAAATGAATTTTATCTGGATTTTCTAAGAATTTAATTTGGATGTAAAAGAGTTATCATTAAAATGGTCAATTTCGACGAAAAAGAAATAACCCGGTCCATTTTATGTCAAACAATTATCTCACGCACAGCAGAGTGGAAACAATTGAAAATCACGGTGAAATCGATTGAGTGTAAAATCCGGTATGAAAATACGTTTCAAGTCTAGTGTCTTTCAGATGAATGTCAATAAAATACTAAATCAAGAGAATTTCGGACTCTAGATTTCAGATTTCACGAACATAATCGAATCAATAGTTTTAAACCTGAATTTGATCGGAAAGGCTTTCAAGTTATCGACCATGAAGTTGCATATCATATTAGTCCTTTTTTATGTTTTGGTCATTTTAATAATTTTACTTCACATGCTAAGATGTTGCTGAGTATTCCAAACACGTCGATTGTATCGAAATATTTTATATTGGATTTAGACACAGTTCTGCTGCGTCCGTAACCGAATTATCTTTTCGTTTTTACGATATCCGATTCAAAATCATACCCTCTCATCAACATCCTAATTCGTAGTTATTTGCTACTGAAATGCCATTTTCGACTTTCAGCATTTTATTGAAGCATAATAATTTAAACATGGCTGTTGATTCAATACCCTAAAATTACCTACACTAAGCTTTTAATTTTTCACAATTGTTTGAGCCCAAACATAATATTTGAATTTGATTTAACTTTGAAATTTAGCACCTTATCCTTTAGTTACGAATAAACCAATATTTCGATTCGATGCATCGTTACTGATTTAGAAAACCGCAAAAAAAAACAAACATTTTCACTACCCTGGAAACACAAGATCGTAGTTTTATTGTATGTTTACAATAGAAAATACTTGCTTGATGCGGATTAGTCCGCGTCTTTAGTATCAGAAAGAATACTAAAAGTTGGTTCTGAGTAGTTGGCTTGATATTCGTTATCTCATCTTTAAAAATGATTATATACTGCAAAATGTTTAGAAAAACAACTAAAACACTTCAAACTCATTAATCGATGAGGGTGTCTTGTGTCTGCTTACTTATCTTATCTATGGGCAATGGAGGGGGTTAAATTAGTTACACATCTTCAAAAGCTCATTAAATCTCTTCTAGGTTCTAAATTGTTGTGAGTTTATAATTCTAACAATATTAATCTCAGATCTACGAATTTTACTTCTGATATAATTCATTTTTTTTCGAACCAGTCTTTTAATGCTAGAATGTTTATAGAAACATACAAAGATGGAACAAATGAAATGAGGCTTAAAATGACCATCAAACATAGATTATTATGAATTTTTTTCACATAACTGTTTCTGTCATGAGAGCGGGTTACTTTTATGCAGTGCTTTGTTTTGAAATAAACAGATGCCGGAATGCTGTTCATAAAATTTATTTTTAAGCCAAGAATTTATATTCGGATTAAATCTTGATCCCAAAATTAAAGAGTTTAGCAAACGAATTAATTGTCGTTTGGCCTATATTAACATAACATTCTTTAATCAAGTTAAATTTCGTAAAACTAGAACTGATAAATTTTTCATTTTAATTTATTATTTTAAAAGTAAATTCATTCCGAAATAAATAATTTTGAATAGAAAAGAGAATATAATTTACACAATATTAGATCAAAAATGTTAGGGTGTCTCAATCAAGATGTCCAAGTATTTTTATCAAAATATACCATGTTTTTTGAATAAATAAAATTAAGTTTCTTTAAGAATATTCCTTTTGTGCCCTCTAGGAGAATGGCGTTGGTTTTGTGATCCAGCATGATCAATCGGTTACATATATCTGAGTTTAAGCTGCTAAGATGGTTGTCACACTATTTTTGTCTATATTAATCGAGAAGCATAATTTATAATGCGTCTCCATAAAAAAAGAGCATTTTATCAGATTCAATTTTGACGAATAATGACAACTTAAAAGATGGTATTACATTCAAATTCTTGGACATTTTTAAAATGTTAAAATCTGCCATTTACAATCATAAATTACTTCGCATGAACTGACATTCTCGAAGCAGCATACCTCTACAGTTGAACTTGGGTACGCTCAATGCAATAATCTATATTGTCAATATACACTGCACCTTCAACTCAGATGCCAGAAAAAAAATTTTGCTTCTGGGTTAACTAGATAAAAGTGATTTGCCTTAATAGTAATGCAGTAAATCAATCAATAATATTTTTCATAAAAATTTCTGACGCCTTGATGTAAACATTTGTAGATTTTTGTTGAAAAATTGCGTAGATAAAAAAATATAAAATCAATGAAAATTTCACACAATAGGTCATAATGGTTTCTTCTCAATAATAGCAATTTAGAAATAGAATATTGGTTAGATAATATTTTCCTATTCGGCAAGCAAATTGCATATATGTCTTGTCTATAGTCTCAATTTAAAAGAATTCTTGGAGCCAACCAGGATGATAATAAAATCACTTTTTGGTATGACCTTAAAATTTTAATTCGATTAACATTTAAGGAGTATTGAGATACTCCACATACTTACAGCTTAGAAAGGAATTAATGATGATTGGTGAACCAGGTAATAGATATGCTGATATAATTGAAATTAGAGTGTTTTGCGTTCTAATTGGCAAGTTACAAAGTAACTAATTTAATGTGTAGTTCGTTGAACGCCAACCTATGCCCGTTTTCCATTCAACGTATGCCCCTGTGGTATTTGTTTCAATTGATTGTATACTCATCAATTTCAACTATCACTTGCAGATGTCCATAGCCATGTATTCGAATTCTAGTTTGGAACTATTTTATTAGAGGATTTTTACCACGAGTTATCACTACCTTTGAAATAAACTTATTATGACAGCTGTGCTTTGTGTATCGTGTTCTACTTGAAATAGACAAATTCTACAAACGTATTTACCTTCAATTTGGATCTATTATATTCTTTTTGAAATTCACAGAACCTTTCCTAAATGCATTGGGAAGGGATCTGCATGCCTTTTCTGTTAGAAATTTGGTCAATACATGGAATTATTCTCTTGTTTTAGATTGATTCATGATTCATATTCGATTAGATATTGAATCGTCAACTACTCGTGTGGAAATATTTTAGAAAGTTGATTATGTTACACAAGCTTGACCACCAATAATATAACTACATATTATAGACAGTTTGGTTTCTATGTTGTTTCTTGTTACAAAACTAATCTACTCCCAAAATATTTATCAATTAAAAACCTATACCATGCGAATAAATAACATTTTAAGCAATAAATCCATAATAAAGTAGAATAATATTTTTATGTAATAGATTATGAGAAGGATATATTATAAACCATATTCATATATACAAATGTTGATGTAACAGGAAATCATTTTATTTTTGATATGGTCTAGAACTCAAAAAATATTAGTGCTTTTACACCCGTTTCCGTTTCGAATTTCTAATGGATTAATTTCCAATATCACATCGGAAGGAAATAAATTTGAAATTTTTAGAAATTTATCATAAGAAGAACACTCTTAAATTATTATGGATAAGGAGGAAATAAACAGCTGATGCTCTCCAAATTGTAGAATATCATTTATTTCATTCGAGAAGAGAAAAAGAACATTTACTACTCAGATTAACCCAGATAAAAGATTCTTTGTTCGTAGTAGAAACATATTCTAAAGTTTATAATTTATAATTGTTAACATTCATCATCAATCTCAGAATCTGTAACCAAAATCTTAGAATAAGACTCTATCCCTTTGATTGTAGAAGCAACGAACCTACCTCATAAGTTTTGCTGCGTGAGAATCTTTAGAAATGATAAACTAATTTTATTTCTTAAAAAAAGAAAATTCAAATAGGAAAATGGCATATCCATTCCTTTTTTTATTAAAACTAAATTTGATACGGCTGGTCTGATCCTTATCAAGCAGTAGATATTTAAAAATTAGAAATATATTTAATTCAAAAACAATTCGAAATTTGTTACATAAAATGGTGTATATTAGACATTTAAAAAAAACAAAGAAATTAATATTCTTATAGAAACAAATTGTGACAGAGTTCCGGGAGCTTTCATTTTAAGAAAGAGCCGTGGTATATCAGACAGAAATACAATAATAATGTTTTAAATATTCATATCTAACTTCACAGCAAAAAAGTCTGAAAATGTTTGAAAGTCGTTCCATGTTAAATAAAGTTTCGAATATACATAATACTGACGGATCAAATAAATAAACTTATAACCAATCCCTATTATTGGGATAAATATTCAAAATTTTCGAATGATGGTGGGGGAACGCCGACTGCTCGTTCCATGTAAAAAAACTCTGTTTTTACATGTTCCAATACTTATATGACAAAAGTTTCTGAAAGTAATTTATATTAAACTCTTTTTCTTACGTCGACCACTAGACAGGATTTTATTATTTACTTTTAGAAGGAAGATAACATTTGGTATGAACATTCGTTTATATTCTGATTGAATAGCACGCTTTTAAGTTACAGTGACTCAATCTCCACTAAATACAGGTTGATCAATATTAAAAATGATGTTTACCGGTCATTACTTGAGTGTACTAAATGATAGAAACTCTGTTTATGAATTTATATTGAGCTATTAGCGTCATATTGTTGATTTCTTAACTTTAATCATCTTTTAAATTCGAATTTTTTACAATATCTATTGCTCGCCATCTTATAATTAAATTAACTAGCTTCTGTCATTTCATAATCGAAATACAACGAAATTGTCTCTTTATTCACATTTAAACGTTTTTTAACCAGTTAGAAGCAACAAAATAAATATCAAACTATTCTGGTCTTACTAAATGCACCAAATTGTTGTCTTAGGTGTCATCAACTACCAAATGGTTTCGTTTTTATCTGCCGCATGGTCGTATAAAGTCAATAATTATTGAAAATCTAGGTGATTGGTAGCAAATTGGATACTAAAATGGAGATAAACGATGCCCTCGGATCTATGTTCTTGCCCGAAGAACTTTATATACACGTGTATCAAGTCGAAATCAGCCCAAGTCGCGAAGAGATTCTTCATAAGGAAGTGCAATATAAAGTGAAACTGGATGAAAATCCTAATGATCGGGTCGGTGATCTTCGTATTTTAAGGCTCGCCAAAGAAATTGGATATCATACAGTAACCTCGAAGTTAAACAGATAATATTTCTTACATTCTCGTTGGATGTAGAACGCAAATACGTGGTAGACACATTAGAGGTCCATATTAAAAAATTTAATTCAATGGTTTATGTTAACGGAGTTTCGAATATAATATATTTGGTACTAGGTGTTTATGAAAACGTCCAAGTCAACAATTTTGTTGATTTTAGGGCTGGGAACAAATCGACCAGACGTTAACTACCTCAGTTAACCGAATTCAGAAATTACAAACTAACAAAATATACCTTTTTGAATTCCTCGTATTTTTAAAACTTAAAGTAGGTGTTTAGAGTCGGAGTGCAGATATATTTTGCTCCCCTTGAAAATCAAAATTATCAAAACATTCCCAAATATGCTCAAATACGCATAGTGCTCGTAGATTCAAGGGGAAGGGAAATAAAGAATCCTCCTCCAATAACAGATATAATCCAGCTAGAGATTGTTGATGAACCTGATGAGTCTGAAATTTCTACTGTGCATATTGATACCACAGAGTATTTGAAGGTATCGCCTTTAATCACAGAAATACGATCTAAAAATCGAGATAAATGAGCCTGATACAGATAAACGATGGGTGTCAGTTTACACCATGTCTGATGATAAATTCATTCATAAAATGGCGGAAAGTAACTCTGTGGTTCGTGGATTTGCTCCTCGTTTCGTCGACCCTGGAGAAGGTATTATTTTTCCTAAAAATTGGCAATATCAATGAAGCTTCATTTTATTTTTTCGAAACAATTACGAGGGTATATCAATGCATAATCAATGACAATGTGAGGATGTAGATTATTTGCAGAAAGCTTACTTCATTGAGCAAAAGAGAAAGGAATTTGTCGTGTCGTTGGAATCTCGGTGCCAAAAGGATGCAAAATACCAACTAAAAAATGGGGTGATTGTTCAAAAACCCTGTGAAGAGAAGCAACTGAATAACTGTAAGACCCAGTCATCGGAAAAGGAGAAAAACGCAACAAAATAAAAATACAAAGCCTATATTAATTAAAAGCATATTTACACGATGATTGTTCGATTTTTATTACGTTAAATCCTAGGGGTTTTGTTTACATGTTTATCGCGATACCTGTATCGAGATCATTCATATAAAATGTTTAGATTGTGCCACAAAAGGTCAGAACCTCTCTTACACCATTTGTCGTCCAAAATGGCCGAAATTCTGACGATGACATTCAAAGGTTCTGACGTTGACTTTATTAATAAAAGTAAATTTTAGAATTATTCTTTGCTATAAAGCATAATCAAAGCCAATTAAACGACAGCACATATTCCACCCTGGAATCTAAAGAAAAATTGTCACAGCCATAAAATGTAGAATCCATATAAATATCAATTTGCTGATAAATACAACGTCGGAACCTTTGAATGTCATTATGGACGTAAAATGGTGTATATGAGATTTTAAATCAATCACTATGCTTTTTTTCATATATCATTAATTGTTAATGAGTTGGGTTATCAGGAATCATACGAATTTTCTCTATCACAGATATTCACCGCTTTTTATGTCGTCGCAGTTATTTATACGTATTATATAAAACGCTGGCTTGTGTTTCTCCTATTATTTCCGATTTTGGCATCTCGGCATCCGTAAATTTTCGACGATGATGAGCCTTTGCGTAGACAGCGAAAATTTAAATATTCGAATTCCCCCAAATAGCAAGATTTTTAATTGTTTATCCATCAAAATTATTTACTTTTTATGAATTATTACATTGACAAAGGGTCCAAAATAATGGTTTCCTCGTTTTATTTTAGTTGAAATTTTTTCAAAAGTATGGATGTGTATGGTCAGTTATCTCTACACTTATCATTAATTTGATCATATTATTATCAAGTATTTCCCTCGATTTTGTTTTCATGCCACACACAAATCATAAGTTAGAAATATTTGATATGATGCTCAATCACTAGATTAGCGCACCCTTAAAAGTAAAATTCGTGGTTCAAAATGCTTTAATGTAGAAAAAATCCTATGCCATTTGTTTTGTTCGTTAAATCTATAAAAATAAGTGAGAAATCCATTTTCACAACACGAGGTCCAACGAATGGTCCTAAATGTTACTCAAGGATAAGTAAACCTCAAATCTCAATATATTCACAATTCCCATGCACGTCTTAATGTTGACCTTTTCGAGACAAACAAAATCGAAAATATGGTATAATTATATGTGATTAAAGTATATATACTATAGTACAAGATGTTAATTTATTTGAACACGTACAGTGTTAACACTCAGAAGTTCTTCGGGCAGTCATCGTGTCTGTAGACCACTGTTATAGGCTATAACGGACAAATGTATATCTTTCTCATTGTTCCATGCATATAGATCAAATTAAGCTGCTCTTCTCAAAGTGAAAGACTATTATAAAGTCTACCATGATTGTTTTTGACTGACATACCAATGATTTCAACTGCGTTCAATCAAATCTCCCAAAACAACAATATGAGTGGGTCTCATGAATCAACGCACTTTACCTCATGAGATTTCCAGCAAGAATCTTTTTAAATGTTGAACACGTGATTACTGAAATCGAAAACTTGAACCGAAATAGTGCAAATCAAATTACATTTGAAAAATGTATCCTCGATTACTAAATTGGACATCCAACAGTAAAATCTAGAGAAAGGATTAAAAGCCAAGAATTTATCATTTAAATAAAAGGGCATATAATTGAATATCAAAACTCTATGGATTCCAATGAAGAAAGAATATGAAACTTATAGTACTATCAATCAAACTCAATACAAACTTGATACCTCAGGATCATACTAAAAATTAGAACCCATTCAATCTGCATTTGATAAAGACCCACGAGTGGTCATGAGTGCGACACCTCATGAACCAGTAATATCAAATCTTAAATAAATGAATTCAATGATGATTATCACTTAACTATTCTTTGATAGTCGTTATGAGTATAAAACTCTTCTGGGCAGCTATGATGAAGGATACATAGAGTTTTTATTATAATTTTCGACAATCATAATCGTCCGATTTGGTTTCTCAACTCAGTCTTCCCTAAAACTCTGAGGATCGATCCCAGAAAGCAAAGTTCTACCGTCTCTTTAAACGTTGAGGACTATCTGCTGAATGATCTTCGAAATTTCCTGCATCAGAGAACAAATTAATGCTGATCACCGAATGAATGATAGACATTACGAAAAGAATCAACTTATAAACATCCACTACCTTATGGTGCTAGAATTGGGGGTTAAACATAAACAAAATTTCATGTCGATTTAAACAGATCTTGAATCGATTCCAAAATCAGTCTGATTTTCGATTTCAACAGCTGATTGGGAATTTCTGATTACCCAGAATATTATCAATCGAGTATCCCATAGTACATATCTTTAAAACCATGGTCACTAGAGTTTTCGGATTCAAAAATAATTTCAAACACGTAACATATTGATTAACCCCCATACTAGATCATGATAGCTTTGGAAATCTGAAACATCTTGAATTTGCGAGATCGATCTGTGAGAAAATCAAGTCGAGCTTGCAGTGTTCAAGTTTTGGAGTTCAGTCCACGAAAAACAAATAACCTTTGATAAAGCTATGAATGAAATAATTTGGCATTTAAAGCAATCTTCTGACAGAATACAAAGTGATTTTTTGAAGCGTGACTAATCTGGACATCGAATGGAAGAATACGATGTGTTGATTCTTTGTAAATTTTTAGATATAATTTTTATCATGTTTTGAAACGTTATTATACTTCTATTTTCTCAAATTCTGATCTCAATCCCTCTCTTATTCATTCTACGGTTCAAAACACAAAAAGGGGTGGATTCGCATTTAAATACATGACTTTGTCCGTTACAAGTGAATGTAGATATGGTTGAAATCCTTGAATTAGCTCCTTCAACAATCTTGGTAAATGTAGTTTATGGGAACCATATTAATAACCTTGGAAGTACAGCGATACCGATTTATCAATTGGTATCCTCGACAACGATAAATTTTTCTCTTTAAACACCATGTATTTTGATCTCATTGTAGGTCGAAGTCTAATTCAGAAGAATAAAAATATCTATCATCGTTTTAAGAAAACAAGAGCCGACAATATTTTAAGCTGCACAAAATTTCAAGTATGCCAGCTATCGATAAATACGGATCTCAATTAGGTGAATGCTAACGTATATTTTACCAACTAATTTGAAATAAATATTGCCTTAAGGGCACCAATATCACATTGTCTACATCTCTGGATTACGTGTACCATAAACATGGGAAACGCTAACCCTATTTTGTCACTCATTTACAGCATTTCGACTCATTTAAAGAGACGTTGATTATCAGATTAAAAAAATGCTCGAAAATGGTGTTTTGTTGGAACTCGATATTCATTGATTCTCTTCATATCTCTTAATACAGCAGAAGGGTGAAACCTGGCGAGTTTGAGTTGATTTTTTGAGACTTAATTCCAACTTGAGCTTACAACTATTCAACTCCTTTTATGGTAAAACATCTCGATATGAGAATTATTTCTTGATATATTTACAATCTTGATTTTGGTGGTGTTAAACCGGCAATAATACTGTTTGACAGAATTTTTTCCTTATTCAGGTAGTGGAGTATTTGAATTCAGTATTCTTACTTTTTCTCTCACGAATGTTCCTGTTACTCCTCAACTATTTTTTGATCCAATTCTCATTAGATAAAATTATACCAGCCTCTGTATTTATGGTATTCCCAAATTTTCTAATTACTTTGAATTAGCCGCAAAGATACTCCTAACTTTCTGTCGCAATGTTATCAATCGGGCCCTCTGTTTAAAATAAAATAATGAAGTTTCGCTCAACAAGAAATAATTTATTGGCTTCGATGTTTCAAAAAATAAATTAAAAGCGTTTATTATTCATATTCAACCCATAAGACAGTGGAAAACTTTAACGATGAAATCAGAGTTTAAAAGCTTCATTAGGCTTTGTTGTGTTTATTATAAATCATGCCAAAATCTCAGGATAGTTATACTATTTTCTGAATATATGTCGATTAGATCTCGGTTAAACATTCGCAACTGTCTTTCGAAAATAAACGCAAACTAACCAACATGCAAACACTGTTCAAAACTGATGAAACAATAACGTATATTCAAGCATGATTCATTGAATAGGTATATTGGAAACATCATGCCTCAACGTCGAGCTTCGAGTTCATTACAACCTCTTTTTCCATCATAATCCTCAATAATTTAGTGTGCAAATTCTCAATTTTCGATCGAGTGCTCCTTGATTTACAT
Organism: Thelohanellus kitauei; assembly: GCA_000827895.1. Classification (NCBI taxonomy): domain Eukaryota; kingdom Metazoa; phylum Cnidaria; class Myxozoa; order Bivalvulida; family Myxobolidae; genus Thelohanellus; species Thelohanellus kitauei. Next base: position 321,007 of record JWZT01004669.1, read on the forward strand.
TAAAAAATTTCCTGTTTATTTATATTGGAAGAGTTTTGAGCTGTGAACGAACCATAACCTACCAGTTTTCGCAAAGAAAATAAAGGAGGAAAGAGGAAAACGAGCTATTTGGATAAAAACAAATGGATGGTTAATTTTTTAATTTTCATCTTTATCTTGAGTGAAATATATTGTGGCCGACTCAAAATGTCATGATTTCTTCAATGTACATGATCTAATTGAGTGATTTTGTTCAAGTTTAAAAATGTCTTTAAATGCCATCGCTAAGAACATTCAGTTACAAATAATTTTACAATTTCTCATTCTGGGGATACCGATATAGTATCAAGTTGGAATGTACCTTAAATAATGCTGTTCATGATAACATATCGATTTATTTTGAATCGAAGCTAGAGTCACCGCCAGTAATAGGATGACTGCACAAATTTAAATAACTTTAGATCCCAAAGTTATACTGTGAATATGCTTATTTTTGCTCTTTTTATATTCAAAAAAATACTTCAAATGATTTATAATGTTAGCCTGACTGCCTGAACAGGCAAAACCTTACGACAACATTTATTGTGGTCTCCATTATCGTCAAAAATGAAATTTCAAAGTAGTTTTCGATTTATGGTGACCCGTATGTACGAAACTTGCCGTAACTAATATGAAACGTCAGCTTAATATGATCAAAGATCTGTCTATCACTGTGGATGACTGTTTCAAGTTTTATATTCAATTTGGCACTACAACGAACATTAAGCTAACTTTATCATCTAATTGCTCGATCGACCTTATTATATCATAACATCTAGCCTACTAATAATTACGAAATAATTAATCAATTTTCAGAAGCCAAACTCTCTTAAAATCATTTGTTTCAGCCTCACAGAAACCAGTTAAATCATGTCTCAAATCAGTCTCAAGGTATTTGGGACCGTATAAGTATTGATTATAACTATCTGTAAATAATTCAAACAACTACCATCAATAATCATTATAAAAGCGTTAACTTCATCAACAGAAACTATAATATCTGCAAACAGACTGTTATCATTTAAAAAATAATTCATAGATGTGCCAATTTCCCTTTATATGAGTAATTATTCAAAAACGGTTGATTTACACAGCAATGAGCATAAATAGTTTCATTCTATTGCTGAAAATTAACATTCAGAACAGTGACATCATCGCAGAATCATGATACAGCGATGGTCAGCCATTTTTCTGTTTTGTGAAATCAACTCTCCACTCTGCGACGAGGCGGCTGAAACTGTCCAATCAACGTTCCACTTTGCGTGGCTCAGCTGAAATCTGACAATAATAAATTTTTTTATAAAACGGTGTATAAACACAAAGCGGAAATAAAATAAATTGTTTCAATTGGGATGCCTTGTATGCAATAGGGTAGTTACTTTTCCATATGTCAGTAAAAGTCCACACAGCCTGCCGAAGTTATACTAGTTGACGTTCTTTCAATCAGGTCAAAAAGTTGTTCAGCGTTTGGTGGATTCTCCTGCCCAACATGATGTTCTATTTAGAAAAGAAATTTTCGATTGTGTTCAGGCAGGAATGGATTTTACTGAGGCAAATAAATGGCGAGTGAACGAAAGAAACGAAGAAACATTTTACCTGGTTCGAAATTCTTTGATTTGAACGCCTCTCTTAAATTTTAGTAAATAGAACACCTTCTCTTCGGTTGATCAAATTTTCTTGATTTTCCATTTAAATTTTACCCGCACGCTGCAAAACGGAAAATTTATTGCCCAAAACGGACAAATGGCTGATCAACGCTGTATTTCGCAAGTAATTAATAATATTTAATGTTTGAGTTATCTAACAAACTGTATATCTATCACCTTTCTTTATACTAAGTAATTTGAGGTAGAAACGAGTAAAACTGACATTTACAAAAACAGATCCTTAAGAGAATATAGAGTGGTCAATATTTAAAAACAATGCGTGGGTAATAGGTCTCTGTCTAACCAGACGCCGAGTCAAATAAAATAAATATGTGGAAAAAAATCTCCTTATTTGATCCAATCGAATTTTGACTGTATATCGATGATGAGTAATAAATACCGACACCGTTCAAGAAAACATAAAGTGGTTTGGGAAACACAGGATCATCCAAATAAAGTTCGAGACTATAAAACCACAATTTAGAATGAAAACTAACTATATTTTGATAACTCGGCACTTTATCATGGAAGAAGAGGAAAATTATTTGTTGTCCCTGAAAAATTTTCTGAGATTTTAAACTTGAGAATATAACCAGATTCTCAGCTAATTTGGAATAACTAGATATTTTTGTCTTTTATTTTTTATTCTTGTTGGGAGTAGACTCATTGGTAAAAATAGGGGGTTCACCACGAAAAATATGAAACCGTTTGTCTTGTCTTCATGATTCATGTAAATCAAATTTTATCGAAATTCTTAAACATGTTTAATTATTTTATTAGCTGAAAATGTTGATTTTATAAGTGTTGTAGGTTTTGTTGATTCCTCAATCAAACTTTTTAGTTCGAGGACAAGGGACACAAAATCAATTATCGATGAGATTTTCTGTTGAACTCAGCAATTATTTGTATCTTAATTACAAAACTATCAAATCAGGAATCCAAATCTGTTTGAATCAACTTTTTTGAATGAAAAATAGGATTTGTTAACACTAAGATAAAACAATGAATATTTATGATATTTTATACATTAAAAGGCGACGCAATTTTGTTTAAATATCCTTTAAATAAATTTACATTCACATAATTGTTAAATTAAATGGTTTTTAAAAAATAGTTATGTCGAAAATAGATATTCAATATGCTTTCATCTTAAACCAAGATATCTGTACAAACCATTCCCCTATTTACAAATAGATAGTCGAATTACATCTGTACTAACACTACCCTTCCCTTCTTTTGATTTTGTTTGAAATGTTCAACATTTTTAAAATCAGATTTTTACACAATTTCATGTTATATTCTACGCATCGCATCATTAAAATTTATAGCAGAGCACTTTGCTAGCAACCTTATTTGTTGATACGAATCAGAATTTGGCAATAAATATACACTTAAAATTATATTCATATCGTAATCTTAAATTATTTTGGCTATAGGTTGCTCTAATAAAATGTTTAATTTTCTTTGAATAAAACTATTTCTGTTTTCGAGATGATGTAGATTGTTCTAAAAATCGGTTCGAAATACTATCTTTAACCATTTATTTCGTGAATAGAAACAGTTATTCTGGATTTAAGCTGATAAGACTGAAAAATGTCACTTCCAACAACCATAAGTTTTAAATATCAAGTTCGTTAAATCTTTTAAAAATTACTGTCCTTATTTTTATCTTGTTCTTTTTGGGTTCTGCAAGATTTTGTGTCCACTGCTTTTCTAAATTTTAATTGAAAATTTTACGACTTGCAACACAAAACAACCTAAAGTTTGAACTTTGTCAATGTTTGGTCGATTTTTTTGTCTACTGACTGAGCTATATTGAATTAAAATAATCTTCAACATTTATAGCATTCTCTTTTGTTCAATCCGTCCATGGACGGTCACCCCTGTTTTTCTTACCTTCGATAAAACAGTCTATTTTTTACACGAAATTTATCTAAAGTTGCATTAGAACACATTTTCTGGGAAATTACATCATGATCTTGGCTTGATCAGAACTTGAATGAAGATCTCTAAATACTTATTATCCCCCTATCTTCTTCCTCCAAAAGTTTTTATTAGGCATGAGGAGACACAATAGTATGTAATTCTATAGTAATGATATTCAAAATTTTATCAATAAATTTGTATTAACGTCCAAAGTAATATATTTAATTTTCTGCCAAAAAGACGAAGAAAACAGAAGTTAGTTTATGAGTTAGAATGTCCCTTAAAGTGTAATACATGTTGAGATAATTGATAAATCTCTAACACAGCACATAGCTTGAAATTTTAACGATCCTTGAATATAATATACATGAGTTAGGTTGAAAAACTCATGTCATTTTTTGAAAAACTTATTCATATATCCTGACTGAATATTAGTGTTGAGTGGTCGAACGTATATATCACTGGATGGACACAGATGTATGGGTTCGATTCCAGGTCTACCCATCATTCGCTTCTATTTACTTCGATTAGTTTGCTTACGAAAATTCTTGTATTTTTCTCTAAAATATCATGTATTTGGGACAGTTTAACTGAAGTGATTTCACGTACAATTCTATTATTAATATTCATGGTTTTACTTCTCTTAAAACGTGGAAAAGCGTGTATTTTTGTGTAAAAATTCCAACACTAAGTAAAATAGAGTCAATGATATGAGAGAAAATGATCATTTTGTCGAAATAAACATAGGAATCAAAATTAGAAGGGTTAAAATTGAATATAGATTCGATATTGATTAAAAATTACTGCTTGAATTCTGTTTATTTTTGTCATATAAACTTTGAGAATAGTATTTGTGACGCTGAACCAAAATATATTTCCTGGGATCTAAGAATGATTAATTCAGATATCGAATGCTAGGTCAGGTATCATTTAAGTCTGATTTTCACATCAGCATGTTTGGAAAACATCCTTAATTGAATAGAATTCTACGAATCTGCAGTCATTCAAGGATTCCGAACGCCAACTGACATGTGGATCACTTTCAACTACAGCTTTTAGTATCTTAACATCATTAGTGTTATTTGTATGTATTAAATCCAACAACATGGAAATATTTACCAAATGAGAATGTTAGTAAATGTAAGAAAAGGGTAGAATGTATGATGATACCAGTTTTATGCCTTTATTAATGATCTTAGAAAGTGTTAGCTCAATCGGATTCAAAAACTTGAGACAAACTAAACTTTCATGGAGTCGTTATTATGTAATTTTCTCATAGTATATCAGAAACTCCCTTGATTTACTTCTTGAAATAAGAGTTTGTGACAATTAATTTGAGAATTGATAAATATTTGTGTGATTTTTGACCTTCAAAAATATCACAAAAATTGAAGAGCCATCTTAATGTCAACCAAATCTTCCTTTGAGTATAATCCAAAAACTTACTTTCATATTTTAGAATCAACACAGTGAACAATAGATTTGTACAAATGGGCATTTCTCAAATAGATTAAATTTTTTGGTATTGGTTCGATTTTAGGCACTTCTAATATTAGCTATGGGAAATTGTCATTCATTGTTTAATTATTTTTTTTCAATTAATTTATTGATAAGAAAATGATCAAATTTGTGTTCGGTATATAAGCCAACGTCATTAGACATTTTCTCATTCAAATCTCAAGGTAAGTTCATTTTACAGTTTTTTTATCAAATTCATTTTATGATAAATAATGTTTTTGATTATTTTATACTTGATACTTTAATAATACCACATCGATCAGGTTAAATGTCACTATTTTTATGTTCAAATAAAATATTGTTCACCTGATCCTCCTTTTTAGCTCTATTTTTCAGAATATTCGTGTTTGAATAAGTTTTCTGATCAAATTAATGCATTTGTCACCCAAAATTAACCAAAAATTACACAGTAACTGTCAGTATATGACCATTCTTTCATATTTGTGACCAATCAGCGCAGAATGTTAGGATCAATTATGATTCCATTCCTTTGATGTTGATACGAACATCTCGTCTCATCCCTTCACCCATTCTTAGATATTCTCAAACTGATATTTTTTAAAAGGTTTGCAAAAGATCTGGACTATAGTCAAATGACTTAATATTCGAACTGTATGTGTGATTAGGTATTGTCGTGCAGGAGTACCTAGTTCTGACTGATCAAGACATAGGCATGCGTAAACCTTTATGAACCCCTTGAATATGTTAAAAACAGAAGTTATAACTCATCGCATTACAGTTTGGAAAGAGTTCTTGGTACAATACACCATCCAACTTCAATCAGACTCACATAATTACCTATTTTTGAACCGCTTCCTTCGAACAAGGAATATTGATTCTTTTACGGATACAACCATATATTACCCTGGGTTTTTTTGCTAAAATAAAACCATTTTTCATCGCCAGTCAGAATTCGTTTCCAGAAACAAGCATAGTTGAATTAGAAATATTTATTGACAGATACCCTTAGATAGTTGATCGTGGCCTTGATTGGATTCATATGTAATTTCTCGATAGTCTGTTGTGGAACGCAAGTTTCTATAGATGGAGATCAATGGCGGTAAAATGAGGGCTAGTACCTGTTTACAATCTCCATATATGGATGTCTGGCTGATTACTCAATCTCTTAATAATGTGTTATTGTTTACAAGTTAGTAATGTCATGATATCGGTTATTCCTCGAGAATTTTATTACCGTTATTCGAAGCGTTTCAACTATTATGTTGAAATATTCTCGTTATCAACACTTTCACATCTTTGCATAAATTTCATTGGCTAAAGATTCTGTGTTTTACCCTGCTTTTAAATAGTGAATCAAAAGAACTTTAAGTGGAATATTTTACACGCTTTCGATACTCTCATTTGAATAACTATTAGATACAGCGACGGTATACTACGTAGAACCTTGCAGTGTAATGTATTTGATAACTTTAAATCAAAGTATAGAATTTATTGGCAGACTTTATAATTATTAAAATATATGATAGATATCCTTACTTAACGGCCCTCACACTTACGAAGAATTGAGTTTCAATCTACAATTTTGTTAATCAGCTTTATTAGTCTGAGTGTAGATTAATGGCGCATAGTGACACTCGAGGCTAGCGTACTATGGCTTTGCTGTTGAATCGTTACTCAGATCCATCATGCCTGGGTGTCAATGTGTGATCATGTTTTCCTAAATATTTGTAACCACCACATTTTACAGATATCGGCGAAAATACAAAGTATTAAATAATTCAGAAATTGTTTAGAAACAAATAAAAAATATTTATGACCTAAAACTTCTACACTATCATCATCTCGATTTCTCGTGATCTCTACAGCTCCATATAACCAATTTATAAAATGTACAGATGCAGGCCGTTATCTGAATATCAATGAATGTTGTCGTATTATATAATGTTTATGATTATCCTTTATTCACTGGCTCGACTTTCCGCCTTGAAATGATTATCTTTACTGCCTATTCGTTAAAAAGGTACACTGGTCGTAAAGTAAATAATGGTTGAGTTTATATAAAAGTAACGGTAACTTTATGCATCTTCTAAATATTATCTTGGCAAATAATACCATCACATTACATCTGTTTTAATGTTTATCATTCAAAATGGGAACGTAATGAGTTAGAATTATTACTTGTGGCCATCACATCTATAGCAGTTCTAGAGTTATGGGGTGATTTTATGCAATGTTGAAACGTCCCATTTCATCACACAATTGACTTCTCTGTAAAGAGGCTATTCTATTAACAATGTCCGCAGTGATATCAGCCGGTCGGCCTTCTTGGCTGCATTCATTTAGTATCATCACAGTAATTACCACATAAAAATGGATATCGGTGAAATTGTAGCTGATGGTGCTCCACAATTTTTTCAGCAGATAACAACGTTTATTGGGTGTTGCATTTTGAATGTTTTCCGTTCAATTTGGTTTGTACATATCGTAATCTTCAGAATCGTCAATGACGATATATATTACCAGAGTGAACAGAAATCATACATTTTTTATAATGTTTTTGTACGATTCATACGAATCATTTTGATATTTGATCGCTGTTAGCATCCTCGTTTTGAAATTGGAAAAATGATATTCTCAAAGATTGTATATGGTCATGCACACACTTTCTGATACTTCTCAATTAAGTCCGAATTCAGTGAACTTTTAAGGAGAATAAACCTGTCTAAAATGGATTTTGGGATAGTTTCTTTTTTGTTGTTGGAAAAATGGTTGTTCTTGAGATTTTATGCATTTTTTATATCGATGGAGTAAGGATATTATCGCCCAAAATTTTTTCGAATTAATAATATATTGTGGATGATTGTGTGCTTTACCTGTGGGCCAAGACGATGGAGATATATCAACGTCCCATTAGCAGTTTGATCATCTCGTGCTAATATACGAAGAATTTGAATCCAAGTACAATTTAGTCCTTCAGCTATACCATGTTTGTATAATCTGAAAGGTGATGTGCGTGTCTGCTTTACCATTTGATGCTCGATAATCTCTGAATAAATTTTACTCAGAGTCCTAGCCTTAATCAATATAAATAACTCGTACTGCCATATCGAAAAATGACTTCTCATAAGAAAAGTATATGCAATTTGTCCTGATTCAATATTTGAAATAGGGTACTTTTCAGGTCATTTTGTGAAATGATCACGAATAATTAGTGAATCCTACTATCTGCTAATGGTGATGGACACACAAAACTCATTAAGATTATTCGCAGATGATAGCAGAGGAAGTTAATACTCATTGAGCCTTTCTAAGATGTTAGAGATGTTTTCCTATGACAAATTTTTCATTGCTCGACCCAGTTCTATATCTTAAGCCTCAACTCAAACCAGAAATATCTCTCATATCCAACTATTTTTGTATCAAAAATGATAATTGTCAACGCATTCGTGAATCATAGAAAGAAGCTCAATGTCATTTGAGGGGGGATGACTGATTGGTACAATATCTCATCAAACTCTGAATTCAGATATCACACACGTTTTATAATGAAATATACAAACTCGAATGATTACATAGGCATTTTTCAAATTTACCAAAGAATGTTGTCCAGTCTAAGTCTCCTCACACTTGGAATCTTGTTTAAATGTCTCAAAAAGTGATTGTCGTATCTCTCCGAGTTTGTTTTTATTGTCGATCATTTGAGAAAGCCCTATAAACTGTCAATATTTATGTAATTTCTGGGCAGTTTCATGCTTTTACACATGGTTTTAAAGGATCGATCTGAATTTCGTCATTCGAAATAATGTACTTTTTATTTACTAAATTTTATAAAGAATAAACATATATGTATTTTTATTTGGAAATTGACTTCTCTAAATATTTAAAATACTCCGTTAAGAATTTTCACTGATCCAAAGCAATTTTTTAATCAAGAATTACATCATCTAGATTCACTATCATTCAACGTCCTTTCAAATGTTCAGTATTTTTTTCACCAGCCTTTCAAACGGGAAAGACAAGTTATAGACAGTATATTGCAGCATTTTAAATTTATATACTAAATCCTGAACTTGAAAGCCATTCTTTTCGGATGCATAATTCAAACCTACATTTAGTAAAACTTAGTTTCAATCGATGATTTTCAACCATGCACAAATACTTACTTGTGATCTAACATATCATATATTGTCGGCATCAGCAGATCACCTCTTACTTTTGGTAGATTTAGGTCCTTGAATCACCACAATTTTGCATTTATCGATCTTTCTTTAAAACTCTTGCAAGGTTTCGAGTGCCAAAGACCTTAGGACTTCTCAAGATTGTTGAATTTTACATATTTTCTGGAGGATCTCATCTTCTAAATGGAGTGAACATCTTTTATTCGGCTCAATGACAGACAAGTCGATTTTCTGACAACCCTGTGATTCATATATCTTTTATGACCCCTCAGCAATTAGCTCTGCTCAATAAGATGAAGAGATTATTTTGGTTCGATAAATTCTTCAGTGATGAATAAATTTCTTGAAATTTGATGTGTGAGACAATATTATTGCTACCTATCTGAAGGGTCGCATTTGAAAAATTTAGAACTATCTTATTCTTTCTGAGGAAATCGTCTCCTACAATAAATCCCTAAAATATCTCTGATTCTTAGGTCTCGTGATAAATTTTGGAATTGTTGATTTCAAAGTATTATAAAGCGCTTCTATAAAACTGGTATCTAATCATCTCAAAAAGTGATCAATTTATTCAGAGCGCTGCATCGTTGCACTGTTCCCCAATATCGTATAATTGCGAAGATTTATCAAGGTAGAAGGGTGTCAGCATCAATCAAAACGTATATTATATGACCGTTTAAAATACCCCTTACCATAAAACTGTGAGTAAAATACGATATGACACTACCAACATCCAAAAACTTATAATTTCTTCCCATATGTACCATTCATGCACACTCATTGCATTTCACAACTCTCACTGCTTTCTCAGATTCATGTGTGGTTTATATCTTCATTTAACACTTCGATTTTTGATATTCTTGACTTAAATCATCCGTTTCAATTTTAGGATCACTTTGCTTACCTGATAATGAATTGTTACGAGATTGAATAATTTATCGATTAATAGATATAAGAAAGAATTCCTCTCTTGATCCACAGCCTTTTTGATAGAGTATGAATCTTCACCGTGTCAGAAATGTTTTAATTAATCAGAAGTTATGGCAGACGCCAACATTTGTATAATTAGTTTCTTATTCTCCTTAAACTTATTCATATCCAACATGTTATCCACGAAATCCATTGATATTAACTCACTCCTTCTTCCTACTTTCTGATATCAAATACGGCCAAACATGTTGGATTAGTTGAAATTACACTCATTGAAATTCTTAATGCAGTCTGCTAGTATTCTAAGATTCTAGATAGATATGATTTTAGCGTTCTAATCACCAATAACGATATGAACAAACAGATTTTGTGATCACCTTCCAAGGAACTCCCCTTGAATAAAGATTTGAACTATTTTACACATCTCCGGATCACACCGACTATATGATTGGGTTGATACATCTCAACTTGTTTTTGTTTAATAATTATACACGTGTCTTTATCATTATCTACAACATCTGGTATAACGAGATTAAAAGTAATTCAATGACAGTATCCGCCTTTCTATCTTTCCGATCGATCTATTAACATTACCAATGCAGAAACCTTACACCCCATATAAAGACCATAAAAATTCCATAAACCCATGGAATGTGACGTCATTTGCTGAAATACGTTTTTGTCTATTTTTTGCCTATGAATTTCTTAAACTCCATTCAAATCTGTCAGTGAGAGGTTTGTCTGAATACAAACATATATAGCCATAATAAATAGTCTACTTTCATGGACGATTCGGTCTAAAATAAGCCAGAATTCCACTCATTTCTCTTATTAGATTAATGATATTCGGTAATAATTACACTTAATAATGAATTTTTAGTTTGTTCAAGTAAAAAAATCCTTGTGACTTTGTTCCTTGTTAATTTCAGATAAATCATTCTCTGTTCAATGAAACCTAGGCAAATCAGCTTGTTCTTAATCTCACAAAAATCGATTGGAACTGAATTCCTGTATATTGAAAGATTTTTTAGTTTCATGAAAGGACGCATTAAACTCCCGTGAGTAAATTCCGAACAAGGAACTAGTGTGCCAGAGGATGAGAAAAATGGAATCGGCTAAACTCTAACGCTACCCTACAGACAGATAGAAGAGTAACACAAAATAAGATATTTTGGCTTCGTCTAGAGCTATTTAAACCCCTCACAGTTAAATTTTTGAACAGACCTTAGAACAACCGTGCATTGTGACGCCATCAAAGTTCCAATATCCCCAACACGTTTGAACCCTGACTAGACGTCCTTCTTCTGAACCAGATAGAATGGTCCGAGATTTTAATTATTTTATCACTCAATCTCCAGTGACTTGATCCTTGAGGGGTGAGTTGCAGTGCAGCCATTATCTAGTTTTGAAAAGTATCACACAAAAGGAAGAAGATCATGGCAACATTTCCATTTCACGCAAAAGCGATGACGTAAAGTCATTGGAGCCATTATGTTTGTGCATATTTGAACTATTCTCGTATTGATATCAAAAAATGGATACGATTCTTATCAATGATTTTCAGTTGAAATATTGCGACTTTTTTAACTATGTGAATTCAGAGTTTTTAGTCCAAATTAGTGATTTTGCAATTAAATTTATTTTATCTGAAATTGAATTTCGCTTATTATAAATTAAGAAAGAATAAAAAACGAACAACACTTATGAATAATGTTGATTTTCCTAACATTTCGTTGTTTAAGACCTTCTAGCACAGTTTTTTGGGTAGGAAATTTTATCATCACTATCTTGTTTTGACATAATCTCACAATCACAAATAGGGTCGATCACCAGTAGGTACTGTACTGGTTCTTAGAGTACCAAACATGATGTCTTAGAGTATATCTGTTTGTTGTTCAATGACTAGACACAGAGAAGTGTACAAAGCAAAAAACACTTGAGCTTATAATGGCAAAAGCTTTCTGGTATATTTCGAAAAATTTTTTCGACTCATCAAAGAAAACTCTCTGTTGAATACTCCATGTGTTGCAATCATGAACAACGTTAGACTCCACAAGGCCTCAACAACTTCGGATTCTTCTACTCCTAAGGGTCATTAAATTTTGTATTTATTTCGCTATTCCCCGTTTCTAAACCCGATAGAGTACATATTTTCAAAGTGGAAGGGTCAAATTAAGAGTACCAGACACGAGAATGGTTCCCTGCACACACCTCCATATCAGATGATCTATAAACCGTAACACTACAAGATTTCAATTCTTACTACTGACACAACTAAACTTACGTATAATATCCTTAAAAAACGACATTACAAAAATCTAAACAATATGTTTGTTTCTAGTTTTTTTAAATTTTTCTACCTCTATTTTGAATGGCAAAAATAACTTATTTGGACTATAAAGCTTTTTCTTTGTAACAGTGGACAATTTAAACCATATCAATAGGATCAAATTCGGTTTTACGTGAGTAAATATTGCGAAAAGAGCTCTTTGACCTGTATCATTTATAATCTTTACACAAAGGAAGAAAGGATGACTTATTTCTAAATCTACGTGTATATGTTAACATTTAAAACTCCCAGAATATCTGACATTAATGCCACGAAATCTGTAGCTATGTTCCATCCATCGTGGATAAATTTAAAAAATCCATCACTTGATATTTTAAACGTTGAGACACTCAATCACCATAGATTTGAACTTATCAATAAGAGTATATCCGTCACAGTTTTTGATTGTTGTTTTGTTAGTCCAACAAACTGAAGCTTCTCATCACCCTTTATGTAAAGAAGTTCTTTAGATAATTAGCCATCCTAGAGTTGTATCAGACAATCTGGGGTGGATGAATGTATAGACAATGACAAAATGGAATAATCACATATATCATTAGCAATTTTAAAATATATCTTTAAAGAACCAAATTTTCCATTTCTTTTCCGCGTGTGTCATCAGATATTTCTGCTTTCTCTGGTGATAAATTAATAATCGGTTGATATTTCATTAATTAAAAAGCTAAATATTAAAAATTGTCTCAATCAAAATTATATGATGTAAAGTAGTATAATTTCTGATTCTTTGAAATAAATGGCAGCGTTTTCGGGTTGTATCTTTTTCACAATTCTTAGAAAATTTGATATGTTGTAGCAACAGCTTTTCTGACTGAAAAGAGCCATCAGCATATCAACCGCATCAATCATGTTGGAAAATGATAAGTCCATCTTGATCGAATCCACCCACCAATATTCATCCATTTAGTGGTCTACCTAGTTAGACCACTCGTCCTTGCGTTCTCAGTTCTCAGCTAGATATATAAGAAACAAAATTATCCGCACCCACACATCCTTTTGAGTTCCGATGCTGTTAGATCTCAGTAAAATCAAAATTCGTCAAAGGTCATGATATAAGAATTGAAGGTACTAATTAGTTATCGTCTAAATCGCCCTTTCTTTGATGTCATATTTAGAATTGCAGAATCTGACCAAACAAATATCAAGGAAGTTATCTTTTGAAGTTGATTAGTTCTAACTATACAGGTGGGATTCAATTTGTCTATTTTGGTCAAATCAAGATGACTTATTTGGCCAAAATTGTTAATACACATTTGCAATTAACTAATTGTCCATTTTAAAAAATTTAGATGAAACATCATACAAAACCTTTATCAGTTTAAGGAAACTGTATTTGTGCCTTTACAGGATTAGGCAGCCAGTTAAGTACCCAGCGGATTCTTCGAAAATTTTTGTAGGAAATAATTTTTGAGCCAAGTAAATACGTTTCCATCATAGGATTACAGAAAATACGATCAGGTGAGGTTATTCGTGTTTGTCCTCTTTCAACAGTTTCGAGAAGTTGTTTGGCAATTCTTGAATTTTCCTGAATATCAATCAGTTACCATTATATAAGAAAATTTTATTTTGGGTTTAAAAATAGGCTTTCAGTGCCTAGAATTTATGGATTACACTAAGAACTTGGATATTGGTCAATAGTTCTTCCTTCTTTTTGAAAATGGTATAAATTGTTCTTATGGACTCAGCTTTTACACTTTGATTTCCACCGTAACCATACGGAAACAACCAGCTAATGAGAAAAAAGTGAATAATTTAACCAGTCAAGAACTTAAGGGATAAATATTTGTTTTTTACTTTATCTGTACCGTTTGGGGAATTTCTGTGTTGTAGACACTTCTTTATGGATAAAAAACGTTATGAATGGAAAAATATCTTCTTGATTTCCAAGATGTTTGATTTACTGAAATTTGTCTAATTTTGCGGTAAAAAAATATTTTGAAGTAGAGGAAACGTTTAGTGTTTAAACAGTATTGATATTATAGAAATTAAAATCATCAGTTATCGGCAATCTAGTGTTTTTCCTTTGTTGATAAATGGTAACAGTTGGCCTTTTGATAAAAAAAACTGTTTTAACATATAGGTTGATTTGTTTTTAAGGAATATGGGATGCTGATTTATAATATAAAATATCAGAAATCGACTGCGTCTACCCCAGATAGTGGCTATTCAAAATTCAGATGTATATGATAGTGAAACTCAATATGACAGTAAAGAAGAACTATAGGAATTCTCAGATAATGACACTTGCTGGAGCAGTCAAGAGTGTCAGAGACCTTTGCATAGACAGCCAATATAGCTACTGACGTGGACACTCTTACACTGACTCAGTTCGAACAAACTACATCAGGAAATACAAAAGTCCGAAGTGGTGTTAAAAACGAGAACCAACAGAAGGGAATAAATTGTTGCTAGCGTGACATTAATCCAACTTTAGTTGATTCAGGTTAAAAACACCAACATTTTCGAACCCCAGAATGGATTGGCTGACCTGTTGGATATTTTTTCAGTTTTTCACCTAAGAAATGGCAGAGACCAACATGTATACATTCCAGTGTGGAGCATTATTTAACAATGTTATGAGATACATAGGAATTATAATTATGGTTGGAATCGACCCAATGCCTAGCTACAGCGTGTGCTATTCAACAGATCGTCCGTAATAAGATATTGCAGATTATACTAGTTGCAAGAATTTTGAAGACATGTACCGTTACATCAACTTAAACTACAATTCCAACATCATATTTAATCGAAAAGATAATATTTACGACCCACCTTTTGAAATAAGTCCGCTGCTAAACATGATGACAACTCAATCCCTGTTAGTTACTCAAGAACAGCACCCATCAATTAATGGACAAAGCAGTACGGCTGATATATTGGTGACTGAAAGTGTGGGTGTCAGCAACCAGATTTTGTTATTCAGCTATACAAGAATCTACCACAACGCAAAATACTATATTATGTATTTCGAGAGGGTTAAATTTCCCAGAGCTTCAACTGAGACTTAAGACATTAAGATTTTAATACGTTGAAAATATGCGTAGAAATAGTAGTCGTGGTTACAGTTTTGTCTGAAACCGTTTTGAAAAAGGTGGAATGTAGATCTTTCGATATAATAGTGGGTAAACAGGGGACTTTATACCGGGTTTTGCATTTAAAATTAGATTTAGTGCGGTTATGTGGGTTTATTTAAGAGTTATTACTAGAAATGAGCAGAATAAATAAAGTCTGCTCTCCTGGCATTCTTTGAATTCGTCGATTGTTGAAGGCACTATTCGTGACTGGTGATGTATTTAGCTAGATTTATTATCCACAAGCTTCCAACACTCTTGAAATGAGGTCGTTGCGACTAGTGTTCCCTCTAATTTTTGGCAACGAGGCGCGGAACATGGAATTTATACGTTGAAAACATAATATGTAAAACGTTGGTGTGCGGCAATCTCGAAAGTAATTCATGCACAAATAATAACAATTCTATTCTGCCAATATTCGATATGATAAACAGGACAGATAGAGCTGTTATTAATATTTCGTATTACCATATTCAGTTAAAATTATTTGAATTAATGTCCAAAAACTGTTTATAAACATTATGAAAGCAACAACTAAAATAAACGTTAGCAATATAGAGGGTATGACCTTTACTTACTCGTTTATTTCCGAACCACTACATCTATTCTTTTTTTCGTCTCACTGGTGTAAATAGCATCCAAATCAGTGGTGTTACCTAATAATATATAAAATTTGATGTGTATCAAATTATCAAAATAATTTATCTGGACCGGTTTCTTGATTTTGTTTTAATTGCCTTAATTATGCTGCAACCATGTTCGCAGTCCTCTCTTGATGCTGGAAATGTTGCACAGATATCAAACAGACGTTACAACTCTTTCATTTCTTCATCCATCATAATTTGGGCTTAGACGTCATCAAAAGTTCGAAATTGAACCTACTTTAACTGTATCAACAATCAAATATTTAAAATCGTTATATTCTTCACCGATTTTTGGAATGATACATTGTTTTAAGTTGGATATTACTCATTTAAACCTAATTAATTTGTTAGAAATATCCTTGCCATATTCAGAAAATTTATTACTTTGCAATAGCTCCATTGAATTTTTTGATGCCATATAATAGATAGTGATTTGGTAGTCCATTTTCGTCACAAGTGTTTGAACTACTCCTCAGCGATATTTTATGCGAATGTTCCACCGGCTATATCGATTGTATTTTGGCATACCAGGAAAATTATGAATAAGTAAACACATTTTTAATAAGGATCTGTCAATTTTTTTTAATAATGACACAAAAATCCTTTTAACATAACTTAAAAAAAAACAGTGCGAGAAATGAACATCATTCAAAAATAAGATATACAGAGAGCATACCCCCCCCCCCATGGGTTGCTTGAGAATGTTGTAATATTTTTTAAATATTTCATGATTAAATATTTCGTTTCTTAAAACTACTTTCAAAAGTACTCTAAGCGCCCCATGCGTATGCCAGTAATTTTAAAGCCGATACATTATAACTTCCAAATGTCAAAATATTAACATAAATTAAAATATACTTTTAAAATATAGAATCACCAAAATTTTCATTTTGTTAAGTTTGACAAATTTATCGAGCGCATAATTTGGAAAATTTAAATAGTTTTGTGTATGCATGTCAGGGTACACATAAAATGTAATGAAATTAGCTTCAACTTGTTGATAGTGAATAACGAGGTTATTCGAGAGTCTCTGTTTATGCCACGACAGTAAAAGGTCAAGCTAGTTTCGATTTAACCACAGGCTACACTACTGAATGTAGGTCAAGAAATTTCGTCCGTGGGGGATTTTTTTTTCTTGCTTGGCCGCGCACGGACGTAGCCTAGAGGGAACACAGATCAAGACTATAATAATGATCGAAATCATAGCAGAAGAATTCGGTAAGACTACATTACATCGAGTCAAATGCATAGAACAGCAGTACATAGAATTTCTAAAATTATGTTATTTCATTTTTGTTTTGGATTTCTGTTACAAAATACAGTAGTCTACTTTCCTTCGCATGATTTTATAATTTTTTTAGAATATTTTAAAAATTACAAAACATTTAAATCTGAATAACTACGGTAATACAGAGTGAAATAATATAAAAAAAATAGAAATTTATTAGATTGTTAATTTATAAGAGATATTTCTTAGATATCTGACTATTTTCTCTCTTCTATACGTGTTCACCATATTAGTGGACCTTTGATCATGATCTTTATATCTATTACTTTTTATTGAAACAACCATTTAACTCAGTAATCGCGTTATTTTATCTTCAATGGGGTTTTGGCTTAATTTTAAGAATTCTATGAATTTAAAAATATCTGGATGATGGCAGTTGATAAATTTGGCTCATACATTATATCATCTCTCGATCAAATTGTTAGTTCTGCCAATCCTGTTGATAGTGGCATCGTAACAGTTCCATAAGGAGTAGGGAAATAAAGGGGCACTTTTGATGTTTGATAGTAAAATTCGGCCAATTTAGTAATCTACAGATAGTTGTCAAATAATTTAAAATTTCAGCATCATTAACAGAGAAATTATTAAAAAGCAAAGCAAACATCTGGGATTGGCACGAAACGTGTAGCCAATATCATTTTAGCCGTTATCACAAATTCCTCATCTCCTTTATATCTACTCAACGTTTATGAATTATGATGAATTGTACGCTATAAAATTTGGCAAAGATGATAGAAACATCATTTAAGTATGGTCTGAGGAAAAACACACCTGATGGCATTCTGAGAACTTATTTCAAATTCGAGCATAATATTAACCTATGAAAGAGCAGATTTTAGGCTGCTGTTTGAAGTAAAAAACTATATGTATATGGATTCAGACTTGGCATGTAAAAAATTCATAACTTGTGGGAATCCCTGTGTTGTTTCTTTTGCAAATTGTACCGTGAAGAGTTGGGAAACAATATTGGAACAGTTTTGAAAGTTTAATCATAATACCAACAATCACTTGATCTTAAGAATTCCAAGTTTTTGTTCGTGGAAAATATGAATATTCTATTTTTATCTGGACCATTGTAATTTTGTAAAAATTGTTCAACCCTATGGCTAAGCATATACTCACTAGGAAGTGCAATCGATGCAAGAAAATTCGTAGTTGGCAAAGGAGTATTCGCCTCCCTACGTGTTCGTTAAACAAGACGAGGGATTGAAGGAAGTGCTGGCAATGACGAGGGAGTAGATTGATTGACATCATGACATCAGATGCAACTATCGGTTGAGTAGAGTGAAAGTTCTCGCACTTTCCTTTACTTGGTTAAGTACTCGACGAGCACCAACTTAGTTGGGATTTGGGCCATAATTGTGTTCCATAGTCTGTGAAATAATTTCTTCTTGATTCATAGTGCATTTAGATGGACAATTCGAACTTTGATATTTAAAAATACGCCAAAAAATATGCTCAGACCGTGTCTTTCTTTGTTGAATATATAGCCATCACAAACAACAAAATCGTTTCCTCTAGAACTCTTGATACATTAAATCTCTAGGCTACTGAATGTAACAAGGAAAGGAATTCAATTTCTATCTATGAAAAATATTAATGTATTGAGATATTTAGAAATGAATCTAATACAATGTAAAGATGTTTTGAACAATTAAATATTGATATCATAGCTAAGAATTGAATTAATATTTTAAAAGTTATAATAACTTACTTGTTCATCAAATTCTACGAATTGTCGTTGTATCTATTGTTGTCTATGTATTTGAACAAATGTATTGTCATGGAATCGAAGATTTCAGGGACCATGGATATTCGGAATGCATGAAAAATGCAGGTAGGATAAACATTTCCGCCCAATTTCTGCCTTCCTACAAACCGAAGGCTGGAATTCTCTCAGATCTTATCAGATATAAAATGGCAGAGGGTTACTCTGTTTGGAATGATAAATGACGCCATAATAGTGGATGAAATAAATTAAGTTCATGAAAGCGTAAACCAGAATGAAAACTTCGTCTATCCAAACTGGGTACATTAGTTAAATTTTGAAAGGATGCGAGTCAAATCGAAAGATATAATTACGAGACGTGAGCATGAAACATAAGAGGAATTCGTGAAATCCAACCTTTGTGGGTATTTGGTGAATCGTTCGTCAAAAGGCATCTATGAACTCTTGATGAAGTTTGTAGATGAGGCAACCGCCTGTTATGTTTTATTCACAATTTAAAATAATAGCTTCGCCTTATTTTGAACCTTTTGAAAGAGAAGGAATTCCTTTCAGCCATTTTTAATTCCCTGCGCGGTCAGGCGTTCACCAGCCAATGGAATACACTTGACGCAAATTTCTTTAAAAATCTTCCATTTTTTTAAGTTCAGACTTAAAAAGTTATAGTGGGAGGGCTGAGCACGTTTTCTAGAGAAAATAACGTTAAAATGTGGATCTAGTGTTACAGACAAACACTAATTTTATATTGATTCAAGGAAATCGCTCACTCTTTTTATATTTGATTTAAGTTAGAACTATTTTTTTAAATTCTCAAAACACGGTGACACGAATACCCTGATGAATTCAACTGCAATAGAACTGATCAGTGGAAATTATCCCAAAAACGTATAGTTAAAACATCCAAATTCTAACAAGAAGTAGATTTATGATACATGTTTACCATATTTCGATAAACTTTTCAGCTGGTGAAAAAGTAGTTTCATACGTTCTGAATGGATTCATCAGTCAGCCATTTACGACAATGAAGACGAGGGCAGGTTCAGTTTGTGTAAAGTAACCCGAGTGTGGTATTGATATCGATAGAAATCTTCTCTTTGACTGTGATTCATAGGCAAAAAGCAGTCAAAGATATCATGTGACATCTTGCTGCACTAGAGCGTCATCTTTTCATGAAACAACCGAAGTTATGACGTTTTTAGATTATGGCTACAAAAGGTTTTTGAAAGTGGATACAAAAAATTTTGTCATAAATCGGATAGAAATTGAACTCTCAGAAACGAGATATAATGAAGATAAAATTCGAAAGTTTCGCATACAAAGAACTAAATCACTTTTAATCAAAAGCGAGCAAGGCTCTTCAAACCTATTCATTTCCAGAATCAACAAACTTCGATGTGCTATAGTATTCATCAGTCGTCGGAATTCGTAAATTAATTAGGAGCAAACCGAAATTTAATGTAGTTAGTTGTTCGAATATCCTAGTTCATGGAATATAGTAGATTTTCTAACAGTCGTTTGGTGGTAAGAACTTCTCTGTCTAACACTCGGTGGGCAGTAAGCACGTTTGGATTGTTTTTAATCGTGAGAGTAACGAATCTTTTTTTTCAGCATTTAAAGACAAACATATGTGTGCAAACGCTTGCATGGTTATTCCATTTTTACTCTAGAAGACAAATGTTCTCGTTCACCACCTCGAATATATCTTTACATCTCATGTTGCTTTTCAAGCATTTTTAGAATATGAATTCGTTTTAGAAAGTTCCCCCTATGGTGATTAAATAAATGAAGGAAGGTCAATTTGACAAATGTTTGTATATTCGTCAACTGGTAGTGATAATCCAAGAAACTTAGACAGATACCTCAAAGTATTCCTGAATAAGCTCTATCGTATATGATAACAAATCTTCGATTCGACCAGAAATGAGGGCATTTGCAAATGAATTTTTTCGTTAGCTTTAGTGGCTAGAATTCTTTGAATGACGATTTTTAATACTGGATAAACGATTGTTTCTACTTTCGAAAGTGCTTTCCTTCATTTTATCAACAATTGAGTGATCTTGTATATTGGTAAAACCCGATTTCGAGGAATATTAAGTTATCTTTAATTTCTTTGATGTTTTAGTTTTTTGGGCTATTAGGTTCTCAATATATCATTTTTACGTGTTCCTCACAGATAGATGTGCAGCTTCCTCGTATCTCTATAGTATGTTTAGGAGAGTCTCGTTTTCAGTGAATTATTTTCCAGACGAGGCAGAACTATGATTGGGATTGTTTAAAATCCAGAGCGACTGAGCCGTGATGGAATGACACCTTCATGGGTCAGTGGACTTCATCCCATTATTTCTCTATGTATTCGTTCAGTTATTCATTTCATTTAGAATTTTAAGTTCGGGAAAATCTTGGCGAGAAAAATTTTTATGTTCTGAATGTATTCCTTAGTTATAAAGATTTATTTCCAGCAATAAGATCTCCTAAAAAATTTCCATACTAACCATGTCTCGCAGCGCGTACGCAAAAATTATTTGATTTAACTTTTTTGAGTTTTCTGTGATATTTAAAGAAACCTCAATAAATTATTTAATCCACAATTGCATTAAAGATAATATTCGAAGCTGCTCCTGATTTATCTGAAGCAAAATTGGTGGGAGACATAGACATGGTTTTTCTGACGATTCGCATACGTTACGTCTTTTCTTAAAGTTCTACTGTGGCCTTAGATTTTAAAACACGGTGATTATTTTGCCTAATTTATCCATATAGTTAACCTATAAACGCGGAGGGGAAATTATGGAAAAAATTTGACAGTTCCACCATATACGAGTGAATGTTTTTATATTTGAAAATGTCGAATAAAGGATGAAATATGGTATAAACGCGTCAAAATAAAATTATCACATCTGAAATATTTATGAGAGCGGTAGGTTAACCATCCCTTCCCTTACTCGATAATATATATTTGATTTCCCATAGGCTCTAGCTAGGCACAAACCCCTTTTTTAATTTATTGTACCTCTTAATTTTGGCATATTTTCACTTCAGCTATACTCTGCAGATAAAAAGCCTTATGTTTTTGGCATCGTTCATTGGCCACCAATAATACACTTACAGATTGATGATAACATAAACAATAATTGAAGGCTGATATTCGATACAAGTATTTTCAAATCCAAACTGATTTTCTTGCCAAATCTAAAGAGCTATCTGCCCCGAGATTTGGCTTAACATTCTTCGTAAAAGTATTTAAATAATTGTGCATGTAGCTTGCTCTTTATCACGTCTCCAGATAACTCGTCAGTGAGGAATTTCTTCGTGATTAGGATCTGGATTTGTCATTCAATCTTTTCCATCGTGATTTTCAAACGTTTCCATCATGTTGCGCTTGCGTCGTTTGTTTAATTTAAAATATCATTTTTTTCTTTTCATTGGCCCAATTTACCACTCAAACCATACAGACAAGAGTAGAAAATAATTTTTAATAGAAATAATATTAAAAAATTAGTAACTGACCAACACATTGATTTAACAATGTCGCTCATGTATAAATCACCCTCTAATAGCGGTTCTGCATGTCCTAAATAATTTATAAGCTGTTCGAGTATGACACGACCTCAGGCATATCTCATTCTGATAATCAAGTCGTCTGCCCCAAGATGAAGTGCGTCTTTCTTACGATTTTGATTGTAAAAATACTTGCTGGTAAGAGTTCAAAAATGGCCACTAAGGTGCAAGAAACCGAATGTCGCGTATGGTTACCTTGAGAAAATTTACACTTCCATCGTAAATGTAGGTTTTTAGGAATTTCCTAGCTTTGTAACGAAACGATTGATACATTCTTTAAACATATCCCCATTTACAGATGAGGCGATTCCCTCAAAATGCACTATATCAACTTATTTATTGGCACAATCATGATAGTGTTTCTTCCTCTAGGAGGCACCACTGACTGTGTTCGAAATTTGTTCTCTTGGTACTCACGAATGCCTCCTAAAAATTTAAATATTACATGACCTTTTGGTGATATATGTCAGGTATCTGTAGGTATATGTTGGATTTCAGAGTTTTACCCCCTTAGGTACTCATTCTTAAGTTTTTAAAGGTTTCGTCGTTCTTCTTTTGGCTGACTAGTCATGTGTAATAAACAGATATATCGCAATTATTTAATCAATTTCCAAACTGTGAATTGTATTTTTATGCTTTCAATAGTTTTTGTACCATTTTCATTGATCATTTCCAATATTTGTTTTTTATTTGTTCAGATAGTACGGTATGATGTGAACCTCCTTTAAGTCAGATTCTAGATTTTTAGTTTCATTATATTTTTTTATTATTTATTGCAAGGTAAAAGACCCCAAGAGTTTCTGCAACTTTCATCCTTGCTTCTCTACTTTGTATAACAGTTTTTAATATAATTTTCGAATATCCAAATTGATTTCATTGTTTTCCTTTTGTATTTTTGAAAAATATGCCCAAAAAATAATCACTCGTGCGTGTTGAGTTGAAAATGATTGGATGAAAAATTCGATACTTTAAAGGTATCATATTTAACGGTTCGCTCACCTTTTTTTTAAACACCAAGCTATTTATTTTCGAAATTTAAAAATTCAAAATCGAATATAATGGCATGATATTTGAATGTTTAATTGATGCTGTTTAACCGAGGTTTAATATTATTTTGCATGAATAAATAGACAAATAGTATCATCATGTATTCTAATAATGTCGAAAAACAATGGTATAATGTTTTTTAGAATCCGATTTAAAAATGTAAAATTCTAAATTAACCCACTATAATTATTGATTCCATATTTTTGCAAGTATAATATGCAGCACACAGCTAAGCGTTATCCTTTCGTTTTTCAGTTCCTACATCACAAATTTCATGAAGTACTTATGAAAAATCACAGGAACAAGCAATGATCCCTTAAATTATCAGATAAATGGACTATGGTATTGTGAAAGAAATAGGTGAATCCAAACTTGGAATAAACCTCAACACGGGTCATCCAGTGAGTAGTGCATGTGTAGTAGGAGGAATCGAATACATAAAATAACCAAGAGTATTTATCGTTGAGGAGTTAGATTGAACTGCCAAAACCCTTAGAAATATTATAAGGGTCATACATTTTACCTGGATCATAAATAATTGATAGTTATTTCTTCAGCTATTCGCAGTTACAGGCGTTTTATCATTTGCATACAAATGACCACAAGCAGCATTCCTTGAACCCGTTGTCAGGCGCGCTTACAAATAAAATTAAAGGAGTTTAGAACTCTCTATAAATGAATTGCCCAAAGTAATCTAACGAACTTTTTTTATGTGTTGTGAAACGTTCGTGAGAGATGACGACGATTTCTTGGGAGAATTATATGGCAAATATAAATTTTCAAAACTACCGAAACGAGTTTTACAAGCTCTAAAATATGTGGGATTAGCCTTAGTATAGTTAATATTCAATGACTTATGCAAAAAGCTAAATTTAAAAATTATTGCATCTTTTGCGCATGTGGTTGGGAAACATGGCGAGAGGAAATTCCTTTCATTCAACGTGTGTCTAACCCACATTTCAGAATTTGCGTTTGTGCATACAATTCTGCAAAAGCTTTTCAATCGACAGCGTTTGAAATAATTATTAGAAGAACATATGGCGAACCAGTTGCATTTCTTCTTGACAAATTATGAATGATTTCATGGGTTAAATCTAGTGATTGTTTGTAATTAGAGCCATAAACTATCAAACTATGTTCGAAATCCATTTTATTCAGAATAAAGGGATATTTTGTATTTAATTGTTAAACTTTCAATAAAATGAATATCTTACATCTATCATCTTTATCTTCCACGTTCAAGAAACCTGTTAGCATGAAAGGTTGATCAAATCGGAGTGGAACCAACGACCCATCGACAATCCAGTTACCACGCTTTAGACCACTCAGCGCATTCTCACCAATCTTGATATAAAAGATATAGAACAATACATAAATCTCAATTTGTCAGATTTTAATTTTTGTATACTAGCTATAAAACATTGTTAAGGAACTTTGAAATTCATACTTCTGAAACTAGGCTCCATTGTTTTTATAAATTAAGGATCATTGGAATGATTTTGATTCGGCCAAAAATAATTAATTTTTAAAGATGTACAACCATTTTAGGAATCATATAAAGGCATTAAAATGGCCCGTACATGCGTGGTATGTCGACTGCACCTTAAATATCAAAATCAAACATAAAATAGTTGGCTGTCGTAGAGTCGGTCTATTGTGAATATGAGCAACTTGAGTACCAAGCGGCTCAGGAGCAAGTCGATATAATTTGAATGAGTCATTACACAATCAAAGTGAGTAGAAACCAGCATCCGCGATCCATTTAGTTGCCACACCCATCACGTTAAATCATGTATTTGTGATACGCGTTATCGACAACCATACGACGAATATATTTTCTGTGCGAAGAATAAAGGGAAAAAACGAAGGTTTCGTCTAACACTCATTGAACACGTAGCCTCACGTCACATGACAGTTCTATGTATTTATGGCACCATCCCTATTAATCATCATGCGATCATATATTATCAAAGTATGACGTTCATTGTTATGAACTCCATCACCAAAATAGATTAATTTGCAAAACCACTGCATATTTTGATATCATTGAAATTTTCGCAACTTGGACCTTTATCGTAGTTAGTTGTCGAAATATTATGTATATTAAATCTTAATTATCTGATCCTTATCTCTTGATATATGCATTTACATATCATACGGTTAAACTACTTTCGTGGAGCTCATTCCTTCTAGGCTATAGTCCTAATAGATTGACCAAAAAGCAGTCAAAAATCCTTATTTTGGTTTCTATCAAATTAACTGATGTTATATACTTACTTATCCGTGAGCCATATTAACAAATGATTTGTTATCTCTTTAAATGAATCCATCACTATTGAATTAAATAAATTGTCAATTTTAAACTAATTATTTTCTATTTAATTGGCCATTATCATATGAAATATATGGTTCGTTAATATCGACCGTGTATTAACGGCTTAAATATTTAGTATTATGTCTAAATTTTTTAATTAAGCTTCTATAAACCGATGACACCAATTATTTGCGTGTGCTAATTTTTAATGTAACCTTTTCTGAGCTTGTTGTATTTCTAAAAATATCCACAACACACTCTTTTCGACAAAAGAAACTAGGGTCAATTTTAAAAAGGTCCCTGGATATAACCACAAGGGATCACTTCAATTGTGTACCCGAAGCAACTATTCAAATCTTATATCTTTGGAATCACCCGAAATCTCAAGAGTACTACTAGTTGACAACGTTTTTCACAACACCGCAAAAAATATTATCGCCTCGCATTTCATGAAACCCATCCGTGAATCTGAAAAATGTTTTTTACAATCCTCTTTGAAACAAGTTGACCGCTGAAAATTCCGGCTGATGAAGAGGTGAACAATCAAACGTTTGGACCCTCTCAGAAAAGTTGGTACTCATCCTGTTTATAAATGATAACCCCATAATCTAAGTCAGCATCATAACTTAATCCAACGCTGTTTGAGTGTTAATATTTTGAAACTTGAGTCAAAGAATACGATAATTTTTGAACCAAAGCAATATCTGATATTTAACGAACCGAAATCCTGTTTTTTGACCATTTTTAAATATATTTTAAATCGTTGATAACTATTTTTAGCTAATCTTAAATCTTGCCTCTGTCCAAATTTTACCCTATTTTACATCTCAAACAATTTTAGAAAACCTCGCTTAATTTTTTGCATCTGACATCACACCTAAATGCTTTTATTTACCTTATGCTATGGTTCGTATGCTGGAATGTCCCTCAATTTCCCTCATTCTGAACTGAAGGTGTAAAAACCTGAAATTCTATAAACGAACACCAGATTTAGTACGGTTTAATAGGTTTCTATTTTCTCAGGTCGATTGAAAACTCCTCTCAAATCTCTGTAAAATACTTCCCATTTAAGTTTTGGCAATTGCATTTATTTTACCCTCTAATGCTGTTCCCATAACATCTACTTGATCTTATTCATAGAAACGATATAATAAGTGAAATAGCAAAATGAGTTTGACAAAAATTTGAAAAATTAACATTGAAATGTTATTATTAGAAAATTTAAAATGTTTTGGCCGTTCTATACATATGCCGTTTTGTTGGTAAAGTTCGACAAATGAGACGTTGATTCGAACGACCTTAGATCATTAACGTGAGCCGAAACCCCATAACCTCCTTCCATCGTGGGAGAGATGTATCTTGGAGCTTGAACAGGGGCGTGTGGATCAGCCATCACACTTTTTTTTCTGTTTTCCTAAAAATAAATCGACTAAAAACATTGTATACTGGCAGATTATTTACCGATATACTGTCTAAACTCAGCAGACCAAGCATACCTAGTTTATCTTCCGGATAGTTGATTGGTATTTGATAACTCTCCAAAAACTTGGGATGTATTTGGACTGGTGGTAAACTACTAAACCCCTCGTTAATATTGAATCCGTCCTGCTGTTCAAAAGGTTTGCGGGTTGGGAATACAAACTTATCACTCAGAATCGCATCTATTAATTTCCAAGCTAACCTTTCAAAAACGGAGGACCTTGATGTTTTTTGAACACCCCCCATTCTTTCGATCTTCGTTTCTTAATACGCAAGAAACAGGCGATCGCCAGTATCAGAATCAATAAGGATAATATAAAGACTCCAATGCTCATAAGTAGGACTGTTGGTCGTGTTATGGACCACGGGTTTAATGTATATTTTCCTATCATAAAATTAAACCAAACGTGGGCTTAAAGTCTTGAATGAGATTTCTGGGGACGGTTCACTGTATGAGGCACCGTTAAAAGCTCGAACCCTCACCAAATATAACGAATTTGGGTTGAGATTGTACAACGCAACCTTTTCGGAGGTTGTATTCATGGGAATCCACGATGTACCTTCCACTTGTTTCAGATTGAGTTCTGAAACCTTGGAGGCAGTCCCGTCATTAACCGTACGGCCTGAGTAGATATCATCAATACTTTGCATATTATTTGATTTTAAATCATATTTAAGATACTCAATCCGATAAATCACAAGATCTCCAGGATTTCCACTTTCCAACGAGGGTTTGTTCCATTTTATCAGAACTTCGTTATCAGTAACATTGAGAATTTCCAGATTCACCGGAGGGTCGAGCGGGTCTAAATTAGCAACTTCATACGTAAAACTCGGATCACAGTCGATGCGGAATTGGTCATTGACTGCTCGTTTGTTGCGATACATTTTAGAACTCCGAAATTGCCTCTGGGCATTTTAAGATAGTGCAAAGCGATCACTTTGTATTTGAATTTTGTTTCTTTCGGAATATTGTACATTTCTAATTATCGCTGTTTGATACCTCTAATTTTTGGGTTGTGAGTCAGTTCTCTAACAGTGTATTGGAATGATAGGTTGTTCAAATTCCAAACTACATTCGTGATTGACGGATGTGATCGAACAACAGCTATGATGTCGCCGTCGCTTCCTTCAAGGACCGGAGTGTCTGTCTTGAAGTCAATGAATTCAGGTGGGTCTATACACTAAAGTCCTTACAAGTGATCACGAGTTTAAGGTTTGGAGCGTCGTAAACCTTGTTTGAGCCATTATAGAAGTATATAACACTCGCAGAGAATATCCGCTCGTGGTCTTCTTCAAATTCAAGCCATTTTAGTATGATACCGTTTTCCGTCGGTTGGACACGCTCATAAAAAGAGCTAGGAACCGGGTTGCTGATAACGAGCTAATGTCATCAAATTCATACTTGAGCGGGATCAGTTTTGGCTTTAAATGATATGGTGGTTTTTGAGATATAGAAAGCGTAAACTGTAAGTTGAACAAACACAGATCCAGCGGGAAGGTTGAGGGGCCACGAGATGGGGACATTTTTGTCAGATATGTCTTTCTGGAGGATTCGATCATGGCTGTGATTTGGCTCCTGTAGTCGTGCGGTTTCTAATATTATGAGAGTAACAAACCAAAAAGGTAGAAACTGATTAAAAGGATGAGGTAAAAATGTTGAGAGTCCATGAAACGTTAAAAATATAAAACGGATGGACAATTATCATTCGAAAGTGAAGTTATGCAAAGAATTCTCATGACAACCATTGAAATGTTTAGAACGGCTGAAACAGAAAAAGAAAGAAGAGAGATTACCAACTATCAGCAGTTACCCAGGTTATAATCGAAAAGCACATAAGCATTTCAAAAAAACAGCATTGTTTGCACGATAATCGGCTTGGGACATGATGTACCTGTTTGAGATTGTGGCGAAATCACCCCAATTATTTGTTTAGCTTTCAGTTAACTAATCTAAGCGTTAATACAGCCAAATTAGTAGATCGTTAAATGATGGCTCTTGGACTTTATTCCTAGATTTCCACATAATCGTTCTTGGCTTAGATGTGGTGGCCAAATCGGTATGGTTATTTTTAGGAGGATTACGGCGTTTAAGGTGTGACAATTAATCTGATCGATTTCAATTCTTCTATAATTCGTGCTATTATACGAATAAAACTGATTGACTATTAAGATTATGGACCAACTGACCAAGCAGCTTGACGAACTCGAACTGTCCGTTCCATGTCATCAAGATCAGCCCATTTCAGGTAATGCTCAAACCGACGATACTATCTGCAGCCCCATAGAAAAATCCTCATATCAAAGGGCCAACGGTTCATACTCGTATTACGAAAATGATCGCAACCATGGCTATTGGAATAATAGATATAGAAGAAGAGCCCGCGATCCTACTTGGCTACAAGTTGAGGTCTGTCGTGAATATCTGCGGAATGAGTGTAACCGCAATCCTGATGATTGCAAGTTCGCTCATCCCCCATCAATTTGCAAGATTAACGACGGTCGTGTAATTACATGTTTCGATAGCCTCAAGGTAAGATATCTCAATTTATTATCTATTATTTACGCCTATTATTTCCTTCCCATTTATTAACTTAACCAATTTTGTCATTAATACAAAACCGCCATTTATTTGTATTAATGATCTCTCTACGTCATCGTTATCGATTCAAAAACCTTTACCACTTTAAACCCCCCCCCTAATCCTCAACTTTGACTGTATCCAGCCAATTTTTGACCATTTACATCAACATGATCGTGTATGCCATCACCAAGCTTATCCAATTAGAATATTTTCCAATTTCCCAAACAAAAACGTGTCAGGACGTACTCAACCTTAAGACTTGCTAAATTAACGTAAATTTAAATAGAACATTTCAATTGTGTTGAATATGTAAAAACTATTCTGTTCCATGCTTTATATTAGTTGTATTTTACAAATTCTCAAGCGTGTTAATGATCACTGAAGTCCTTTTTGTAAATATTGTTCTGAAACTATGTCAATTTGTTCGATTCCAGATGTTTGTTTTTAAAAAACTTAATGATACCAAGAAGAGTGACCATTAAATTTTTGGGAGTTTAATATTGATCCTTCATGAAAATACTTGTTAATGATTCTAGAAAGTGCAAAATCTCATATTTTGGTTTAAATCTGCCATAGTGTCATCAGTTTTTCCACACCTGTTTATTTGAGATTAATGATATGTGCTTGGTTATGTTTAAACAGACTCCTCAAAAACAATTGTTTGTCTACATTGGCACCGACAAATAATAGAATATTTGCAATCATTCTATGATAAGATTTGGATCATGGTATCTTGTAAATGATCCACGAAACATGTTATTGTTTCGATTAAACTATTTATTAAGTACGAATCAACACCCCGATAACCACTCCGTTTTTCTTGATAAATCCATTACTGAACTTGGTCCCTTTATATTTTTTTATTGAAAAATAAACTGCAGAACTGATAATAGTTGATTCAAGCAACACGAAACACTGTAGGAGTACACCAGTCCGATGTAGTGGAGATTTGATGCAGAATGTTTAATCTTTTGAAATGCCATCCGTCTTAATAACACAACCTACATATCTCACTGACACCTCCTGAATCGGCATTCACTCTATTTAACCAAAACGTGTGAATAATCACGTAGACTTGCCCGGGAGGGACTTTTCGGATAAGTCTGAATTATCACAGAAAAGGATGCTTTGTACGCTTGTGGAACGACTTTGAGATCAGATTGAGTAACATATTTTCAAACTTGTGATATCGATCCACTTCGAGACTGGTGACGCCTATGGTATCATGATGATTTATTCGATATGATCTGGACCCCTAAAAAGATCCAGGAAATGCTTGTTTAAAAACCGCAGCTAACAAACATAATCATTTCTAATCATAGATGTGGCCAGAAAATTCATATCTCCAAAATTGTACAAGTGTTTTAGTATAACGTTTAAAATCACCGAGTGAATTTTTTATTACGCAAGAGTTTATTATGGTCCTATCATCTCTGTAAAATTTTAGCCTCGCGCATAACGTTCTGCGTCAAACGTTGTCTTGTGGCGTTGATCAATAAAATTTGAAATTCTTTAATGACTTCAGGGTCGATGCACCAGAGAAAGATGCAAATATTACCACCCCCCAAAAAATATACGAAAGCAGATCCAACAACTGGGCAAGACACATCAGGAAAAGGGCAGCAATGGCGAATACCATGAAGAAAATGATGTCAACTGCAGGGCTGAATACCAGAGACTTGAGGCTATCCCGCAGTATCCATGTTGGCTTCCATGGAATTTCTACTATCCACCAAATATGGTCCCTTACCAACCTGGATACCCTGGTTACGGTTATTATAACTATTACGAAATGGTACCCCCAAACGACACCAATTTATACGACTACATTCCTGAGCAGAATGGTTATTATGGCGGCGACGAATATTCGAATCCGTCAAGTTGCAATAGTAACCAATCTAACCCAGAAGACTGTGTCGTAACCAGCAAAAATACTTGATTTATTTTAACATAAATATTCGGTAGTGTTTAAGTTGATCAATGCTTTCCTCAATATCATTCAAAGAACTTAGATAACTCGAGGCATTACCGGTGAAGGAGTTTTTTCTTGGGTCTGTCCTTTTCTACACCAGGATACCAGCGTCTAGTTACCGAATCCCTTACTTAGCTAGCTGTGATAAGGTGGACACGTCAATCGACTGGTGATGAATGTGACCATAGGTCAAAGGTAAATATTTGGCTATGAACTGCCGATCCAAAGATGGTGAGTTTCCGGCTAATGGACACTTAAGGCGAGGTGTCCAAGTGATCAAAAACTGACTGAGTACTAAATCGACGTCCGCCTCTGTAAGCTTTGATTTTCGACATAAATCCAACAGTTCCTATCATCCAAACATCTCACAGGTGAATGCATAGAAAACACAGGTTCTTTTATGTTTTCGTATATTGCTTCAGGATGGTTTAGGTAAAAAGAGTCTGTCTGGTCGAAATCAGACGCCTACTTTTGATAAAACGTTGAGGTCTTCATCGGTAACCACGAGAGCGATCTCCAGGATCTTGTCTGTGTTTATATCTAATCCTATTTCAAGAGCCAGTCAGACCTGTCATCTAAAGCATCAATAATCATCCACCTCCAAATCAGCCCATATTATCCTGCTTGCTTCTTGTTTCTTGAGACTCTGATGAATAAGTCGTTTAATGCAATGAAACATGTTATACTATGCGCACGCGTCAAATCTTCGCACTCGTGAGATGGGCTACAGATCTAGGAATTTTTTTAACCTGTTCAATGATTTCTTCTCAGATTGTAAACAGCTTCTTGGTTCGTGGTGAATAATAGGCACTCTAAATCATTTTGAGAGCCTTTAATTCATCATAGCTAAAAATCGTATAATCGTCTTCCTTTTTGTCTCAGCTATTCCTGGAGCACCCACCCTTGAATTATCGAAAATAGTCTGACGGGAGATATTCCTCAAGGTTTTACCTCCTTAAACGTATTGCCTGATGCCATAGTTGAAAGGTACCTGGTATGAGGTATAAATAGTACTTGTTGCCCTTGGGTCAGAAATTAAATATTTGTTGTTCAGGGTTTACTGAGCCGTATTCTTGAATGAAAAATTCTCCCTTTAATAGCAAGTCCGAGTGTTTACCCGGTCGGTTTATCGTGTTCTGTTCGCGTTCTCACAACAACACATTTTTAAACAGATTTAATTGATGCCTTATGTAGCGGTGTGTCAGACAATCGTAGACTATCATAGTTAAACGTAGATTAATCTTCTGTCGCATTGATGTCAGATGTAAAAATAAATGTCCGATCTTAATTTCAAATATTTGGATTCTGACATGGACGTCGATGAATGACTGGATGATTGCGAAATCATCAAAACTGTCAACTTCTTGGATAAAAAGAAGACGTCTGCAGTGATGCCTGCATTCTTTAAAGGGGACGTTCTCGATGAGTACAAACGTTCTGGTCTCTCAAAACTCTAACCGTCCGACGCCAGAAATGAACAGATTTGCACCTTTTTCAGAGGCATCAAGAAGTGTGGGGACTCATTATCGAATTAATTACAACGTTTGTGATCGTGTTCTCCTTATGAATCGGAAAGGATCAAAAATGGACAAAAAATTGAATGACCTTTCGTAGCTACATGTGCGAATCATTCAGCTTATGTAATTGAAATTAGGAATATTTTCTGCCAAAATGCGGCACCTAGAAAAGTGAATCACAACCTGTTATATCCTTGCAAAATCCACGATTCAGAGCCGAAGGAACAACTTTAT
Organism: Thelohanellus kitauei; assembly: GCA_000827895.1. NCBI lineage: Eukaryota > Metazoa > Cnidaria > Myxozoa > Bivalvulida > Myxobolidae > Thelohanellus > Thelohanellus kitauei. Next base: position 354,968 of record JWZT01004669.1, read on the forward strand.
AGACTAGTCATAACCGAAGACCAAGATAAGCACTACAATCTGTCACCCCTTGAACTCAAACAACCATCTTGCACACAAGAGCGACAATTACGGAGATTAAGAAGGCTTCAAGAAAAGCATGAGAACTTATTTTTAGACAAACAGTCCAGGTCTCAGATTGGGGGTGGGTAATGTAGCAGTGTGTCAAACAATAATAGACTTTCATAGTTATCTAGGTGAATCGTGTGTTTCACCTAATTTGAATATTGTCTTCATTTCGGCGGTAATGTCCATAAAAAATGCCGCTCCTTCTAATGGTTAAATACTATTTTCATTTTATATAAAAAGAAATTATGCGAGAAAATACTAAATAGATCGATTACAACGATCTTTGGAAATTCAATAATCAAAACAGCTACACTTCAACTAAAATTGTGGATTGAGCTAAATAATAGATTTTTGCAACATCTTGGTGAAATTATGATTGATATATATGGAATCATTTGGCGTTCGAAATCAGCTATCATCGTATGACTAATTCGATCATCAGGTGCTAATCAGACAGATCATTTTGAATGTTGTTTATGGCTCGGGTAGGGTGTATGTTCAACCTAGAAAATTTTGAAAAAAGTTTTGTCACTCATGGATTAACAATTTAAATGATTTATATAGATAATCAAGTGGCCTTATGATTGATTCTGGACATATATATCAAAAAACCGATGATTCATGATTCCACCTCTTATCATCTGTTTTCAACCAACACTATATCAATCCATAAGTGCTGAAATAACTGAACCAAAAATTGATATTTCGGTAAGATTTAATCACAATTCTCTTGATCCATAGGCACTTTATTCGATAAGAAATATTGTCTAAGTTATTTTGATATTTGCGGCGACTAAAATATCACGAGGCTATATGGAAAGGATGCTAATCACTTTGTTTATATTTCATTGTTTTCAAATTAGCTTTGAATCAACAAAAAATTGATGAATGACTCATGATAATTTAAATATCTAGATATTTTGACATCATGTATAAGATCCAATAAATCAAGAATCAATTTTTTCATGAAGTTATTAAGTCATTAAATCGGTCACTTCATGATTAAAAATTGAACTGAGCAATATTTAGATTTATGACCAAATATTATCCCATTTTTCTGAGGGATGAGTGAGTAGCATCTCGTTTTGGGCCAATAAATCATATAGTAAATATAAATTTGTCATAAATCCAGAATTTACCATTTAACATCAAAAATTCAAATCCAAAAATGTGGTGAATTTTGCCGATAGTTAGACTTTATTAACGTTATGGGTCCGAGACTGGTTTAGACAAACTCTATCCGTTCACGTGTGTTCAAAAATGAAAATTTTCGATGTCATATTGTACATTTTCCCTCAGATTATTGGATAAAATTCAGTGACTTAAAGGCCAATCAACCTGGGTGCCTAAACGAGTATTAATTTGAGTTGTATGCCGTGAATCCAGAAGTAAAACACTTTTAAATACACTGGATCTGATGGGCGTGGAGGACTCATTAGATTCTACTGATTCATATCTGAGTCCCATAATTCATCATTTAGTGTTTTTTTAGAGGTTCAACAAGGGCCATTAAAGAGGTAACTTAATCACGAATGTAAGTACTACGCTCAAAAATGTTTAATTATTTACTTCAAGTGACTTGACGCCTCAATGGTATTAAATGACAAAATCTCTGTAAATATTTGAGTGGAATAGAGGTTTAAAAACATCGCCACAGAGTTCAAAAGAAGAGGGTATTTTGTTGATCTGAAAATTAACCGATTACCATTATTTTGTAGTGGGGTTATAAAGAAACCGGTAATTGTTTAATGAATAGACCAGATAATAAGATTTCTTCATGAGATACGAACCTATCAGTCTCTTGAACTTTTTATTTACTTCATCTTTCACTATCTGTATCAAGTTCACTGATCTTGTCCCTTTTATTCCACACGAGGTTAATGTTTCGTGGATGTATTTTAATTTATTAAAACGCTAACAATGTGATGACAATCTAACTGAGTCAAACATCTCTTAATTGACTTCTGAAAACATCATCAATGCTGTTGTGGTTTATAATGCTAGAATCCAAAATCTTCTCAATTTTTAAAGTCGGATTATAAACATTGGTCATAATGACCAGAGATTAGGCCTTCGTTAAAGTGCATAAAGACATCCATGCATGAGACTTATGAGATCTCCTCGAAGAACTGCGCACCTACAAAAAGAGAAGAAAATATTACCAGTAGTTGTCGTTTTTTTATAATTGTTTATATTCTGGTGAACTGATGTCAATAAGTGCAATTATTTCACATTCCATATCGCTATTTGGTAATAAAACGTTTATTCCTGGTTATTGAGGACTGGAGGATCGATTACATCTGTCCACCTACCAAATTACATTCTATTTATCGTTAAAAACAAAATAAGATGAGTCAACTACAAAAAGAGTTGTCAGCAAATTTAAGGGAATTTATGGATAAAAGAGTAAACCAAACAAGAGTTTGTACCAATACCAATAATCAAAGTTTATGAAGTGTAGTAAAATGTCAACTGTTTTACCAGTTTCTGCTAAAAACGTCTGGAAGGGTGACCGGTTACTAACATCGACCCAACCTTGATTCAATGCTTTTATGATTGGTCAATGTAATCTGTTCGACGACACATTTCAATGTTTATGGTTGGAGTGGAACCACACTAAACTCATAATTATGGGTGGATGTAGATCTTTATTAGATTAAAAATTGGAGGGGTTATTAGGAACTAGAATAGCGGTTTCTGAAACTTGTCAATCATAAATATAACGTGTGTATTTTAAAGAGAATGTTAACAGATTCAAAGGTTATCGAGATGTATTCAAGAATACTATGAACATGTGCTCGTATAGTAGACAAAACTTAATTTCTCCAAATAAATCCGCCTGAGGTAAAAGAGAGCCTTATTTTAGGTGTTATTGGTATTATTTGGGAAGTTTTTAATGATCAAAATATTTCATTTTTCAACGGTTCAATTTTCAAAAAATACACATATTTGTGAAAATCATTTAGAAGAAAGGCAAAGAGTGCTTATATTGCATGAATCGAAAGTCCCTTTCAGTTATAATCAACGAATTGATTAGTGAGTATTGTAGCGGTCCTGAATTTATGCCTCTCGAACGTAGAATCATACAATTCCATGTGAAGTTTCGCAAATGATCACTATATGATAATTTGATACACAAATTTATGTAGATTTTAGAATCAATAATAATGAATTTTATGACCTTACGTTGATGTTATTTGGGTTAAATAAGAACCTGAATATTCGAGGAATCCTTGGATTCGCCTTGAGAATTGAAACATCTTCGAAGTTGTAAATATGTTGATATACCCACAGTTATTGGACTTAGGATGAACATTCGAAGACCAACTTTGTAACGAGATAAAGAGCGGGGGAGGGGAGGTGTTAGTTTTAATCGATTTCGTGGAAATAATGATTGGCAAATATGAAATAATGTGTGTAAATAAATAAGTTGGATCTTGCTAAATTTATCATGTTAGAAGTCATCTAAACTAAAAATCAACAACAATCGATTACATATCATACTTTATATTGATTGAAATATGGCCCAGTTTTGTTGATATTCAATGAATTAGAGATTATAAAACTCAACGAGTATGAGTGATATCACCGATGAAACAATCGATCATGTCGATTAAAGGTGCAAGTATTTAGAAATTTATTCATAAGTAACCAAATGATATTGTTGATACAAGTATATATACTCGTAATACTTCAATGCTCTATCATTGTTTAAGAGCTTAAAGACTAATAAACTAATGCAATCAACGTTTATCTACAGAATAACTGTTAGTAATACAGATTCAATAAAGTTGTGAATATTTTAAATCGTATCGCATTTAAGAATGCTTTTGGAACAAATTGTCTGATCTCAACGAAAAATGAAAAAAACTACGCAGTAATTAGAGAAAATTGATAATGGTTCCATTTAACAAGAAATTGAGAGCTGAGTAGAAACCTACATTTCAGGTTGATACTCATAGTGTCAACAGTTTTCGTCCCCGGTCAGACCACCAGGATGTTTGGGATTGTTCTCAACTTTTACAATTATAAATGTGTTTATGAGGAACACCTTCGCAGTTTTGGGTTATTTTCAATATTCTATAAATTTTATAATATGTATTTGCGACCGTCAGCGCATGAAAAATTATACCTAATTTTTTACCAACTTTGTTTTTAGTGGTCGAAATCGATCATGATCCTACAAATTAAAAATAAAATGACTCGGTTGTTTTGATTCTGAAATTCGTTAATGACATTTAGTGTTAAAAGGCCTATAATGTATCAATCAAAATCGAGATATTTTTAGAAACGACGGCAAGTAGTTATAAAAAATTCCGAATAAATGATTTTTTTGGGTCTTCTAAGAAAAATTTGAATGAATTAATATGTCAAAGACCATGTTTGAATGTATGCAATGTGAAAAATAGGTCTGAATAGGTGGAATAGAATCAAATCATCAGTCATTTGAAAATTTTGTAAAAACATCTTGAATGCTGTAATTATCCCAAAAATGGACAGAGATGAGATATTCTCAGGATTAAATTGAATGTTGCCAGCAAAAAATATCAAACGGAAACAAGCACGAAGTTGTTTTCAACACTAAATCTATAAAACATATGAATAAGGGTGGATGGCATCGTTTGATGCATTGGGGTATATGGCTATTCACGAGTAATGCTCTATGTTGTCAGTATCTCCCGGTTTCGTTTCAGCCTCACCATCATATAGCTCAATACCCTGATTATATATAATACCTTACATCAAATATACTGTCAAAATTTTGATCAAAACTTTGGTCGATCGACGTTGAGTCGTTGAGATTCAAAAAATTAAAATCAGAATGTTGAGTATGGTCAGTATCATTTGGCACAATTGTTGACATTGATCCGTACATATTTAAGGAAGATTGTTCTGGATTATAAATCACTTTGTTAAACTCACATCCTAGCGAAGAGTCTTTTCCCACCATTGAGGGCCCTGAAAGTGTATGAGGTGTTATAGAAGGTGTTTGAACAGCAGGAATAATCATTGAAGCATTAGAAGGGGTTTGAACCAGATTATTTATATGTGACATCGTTGAAGAAGAGCGTTGTGTTTGAAGTGGATTTGATAAATAGTTTTCCAGATCTCTGGTCAAACTAGCTGCTTGTTGAGATGCATATGACAAGTTTTGTGGGTAACTTATGATGGTCTGAGGTTGCGGAACGATCAATGCATAATTTTGGGGTTGATGAGAAATTATTGAATAGCTTTGAGGTTGAGTAGATTGACACTGGATCATTTGGGGTTGGATTGGTGTATTAAGGCATGATAATCCTGTGGGTACATAGACTTGAGATGATTGTTTCTGCTGGCTTTGAATGTCGGGTGTAGGATTTAAAAGTTTTTGTTCGTTTACATAGGACGGAGTTGGAGCGGAAATAACATTCGTGGGAGCCAAATTTCCATCCAAAAGCATGCACCTGAACATTAAATAATTCAACTTGTTGGATGGGATCTCTGAGTAACCCTGTTGATTATTAAGGGCATTAAAAATGAAGGCTACCATCTTAATAAAATTTTTCACATTACCCTACTCATTAACTCATTTTGTTTGTCCTGCCTCTCTCTTATGCTGGAAATTTCATTTCGTAAATCTAGATGTTTCCTAGTATTAAACATATCAAACTTTGATATTTCACTGTTGGTGATGATGACATGTTCAACCTTCTCAGCGAGGTAATCAACCTGAGATTGAACAGATTCAATATCAGATTTGATACTTTCGGATTTCTAATTAAAATAAAACCTACTTGATTACGCCTCATAAATTTGAGTAGATGGGGTTTATCGCGCTTAAAATAAGGACTATAGAATTCAAAGCATTCTTGTGGAATACCTTTCTCGCTAAATGTATTCCTTTTATGAAAACCATCTCAAATTAAGGTAGACCATACGCAAATTAAGTTGTCTGATATAACTTGAAAAGTGGGGACTTTTACAAATTTGTGGTCTAACAATATTTTGAAATCCGTCCATATCCAGAATAATAACTGAATTTCCGTCCTAGATAAAAACAATACTTACAGAACTCCAACGTATGATGGGTTCATATATTTTTTCATTTAAAATGCACCATAATTTCCTTACGAATGGTGGTATAGTCTCCTGATGAAGGTCAAATACATCCGACATAATCTCCGCTGTACGCATGCGAAGATGAACGCAGCACATGATAATCAGATTATGGAAAATGCTTACAAAATACATCGTTTCATTCCTTAAATATCAGACCACTCTTTACAGCATATCGAAATATTCGTGATTATATATTTTCTCGGGAATACAGAATGGCAATTGAGCAGTGATGCAACTGGTTTAAAAGACAAGTCATTTTGCTTGGATTACTATTTATCGGTGATCAAATTTTATATCCGCCCAGAAACTAATCCACTCTTCATTGAGTCCCCGATTCATTGATGACGTAGGAATAAATTTATAGATCCATCACCGAAAATCTAAAGCCCTATTTAGGATTAATTGTTCTGCCACGTAAGTTCGACAGTCTCAAAACAGCACGCGATGGCTGCGACTAGAAAACATGAGTGGACATTCAATTTTACATAATCCAACAAGTTTCATTACATCTGTTTAAAAATCAAATGGAAATGATGTAGCTTTTTGAAATCCGGTTACCGCTCTTCTATTGATTATTCACAACTGATAATCTATTGGATTTATTTGATATTATCCAATTCTACAGCCGTTTGTCTCTTATCAACTTAGTTTTCCAGATTTAGAAAACGATTCTCTTAATAAAATAGGCAAAGGTTGGATTCTTAGATTTCATCATCCAAACAATTTGAACAAAAGGATTCTCTTTGATGTGGTTATTAAATAAATCGCAACCATCAATTCATAAACCATTAAGTCAAAGTTATTTCAATGCCATCGGTTTTGGAATCATAAAAATGGACACATTGGATTGGAGAAAATTTAACAGCCCAACCCCTATCAATCTAAAAGGACAATTGAACACGATCAAGCATTCAAACAAAACCAAAACCTTCATTCTTTGCTTTTAAATCTTGGAATCCATAAAACCTCCCATCTTGTTAAATAATAAATAAGAGCACTCGTAAATGATCAGATGAATCATACAGTATGTTATAATATTGCAGGTATTAATAACACTTGGTTCCGGCCGATTTGCATCATCAAAAATCTCAGAAGATAACCCAACAGACAATATACTAATCAAATGAAAAACCTCTTTGAAGTCTTTATAAATATGTTCGGCATGGATGATCGGTTTTTAGACATTTTAATCATTCAAAAAAGCAAACCATTGGTTTTCATGAGCTACTATAGCAAGCGTAGCGGTTGTATTATCAACAACTTTCTTATAATGTATATAAGTTAAGTTAATCGGAAAAAATAGCGATTAAGTCGTTTTAATCACTTTATTGGATGGAATCCACGTGATTTTGTATTTATAACAAAAGGTGCACGTCTCAAATACTGGAGCACTCTCAATTAGCTTTTCTAAGCCATCACAATATTAAGTTAACAGGAGGCACTATGCCCAGTGAGGGTGGTTCATAATGCCGCGAATATCAAAACCTGCCATTCCACCGAATATTCAAAGGATTATGAACTCAACCCCTTGGTTTTAATCTCGTGATGCTTCTTAATTGGAGAATTTACATTTTGCTTCGGCGATAATCTCGTTGTTCCGGCAATTTTGCATATCACGAGGCAATCATGCTTCGATATTATTTTTATGTTTAAGTTAAAATAGACACAAAAACACTTATTACTCTGGCCTCCATTGGTATAACAAACAAACTGCTCTGTTAAGCTGGATATATCTCCTGAATGCTCAAATCAGCAACTAATTTTTGGATCGCTGTTTTTCCCGATTGACTTTGGTAATATGGTGCCGTGGTGGATTTTAGATAGTATTACGATTCGACTCCTCACAAGATCTACCGTCCCAATATCTCGTGGTTTCAATACAGCTATCACGATAATAATGAGAAATTTAAATATAATGGATTGAGTACCGATAAAAAGACAATTTGATAACACGTAGCAGGTGAATTCTGAGAAATTTTGTACATCAGAAGAATGCTGAAACCCCTTGATTGTATTCATGACAACATAAATAACGAAAAATTGGTGAATTTTATGGAAACTCATAGATATCACTAAATCAAAAAATTGGAGAATTTATTGACTAGTTTTAATTTAGATGCACCCGAATCATGTTTAATTCATTTTCTTTTAGGGGGTAACAACACTGTTATGAATAGTGTAATTTACTATATTTATTAACAGTACAAGATGGATATCTTGAAAATACTATTTATTTGCGTATGACTAGTTACTGAATCATGGATAACGTATTTTTCTTTAAAGTTTACCAATTATGATAAGACGATTTTGAAAAAAACTTCACATTTTTCGTGTCTGTATATCGATGATGTTAAACGAGGCAATTTGATGACCTCGCTTTCATAGGTTTCTAGTTTTACCATCAAGATATGAGGTTAGGAACAATAGCTCAGACTGAATTATCCATAATAAAGCTAACAAGATATGAATCTCCAATACTCTTCAGACGTGTTCTTATTCCTAATGGGTCTTAAAGAAATATATAGATAGATGCCTGAATATTTTAATTAAAAATAGGGTTAATTACAAAATAATAAGAATCTTGGGAATATCTAAAATCTTACGATCAATATTGAGAGGATCAAGGTTTTGACAAGTTCTATGATTATTTACGGATGGTATGTTGAAAAGATCAATCTATTTGGACGGGTAATTCCAATTCTTGTAAAATTGATTATTAATCGATAATATAAAACCGATTTTGAGTATTTCGAACCGCTTTCAATGAAGGTTCCATCTTACCTACTTGATTAAAAAAATAAATAACCATCTCATTCATGTAGCTCGTAGAAGTATCAAAATGAAACAAAATTTTAATACTTGGAAATCAAACTGAATTACATAGAGGAAAAAGTCAATTTATTGCAATTCCGACACAAAAAATTACCCATTTTCCAGTTGGGACTGCTCAGACAATTAGAAAAACTATAGAGTAGACTGACAGCTACATTACCTATTTTTTAATTTAATACCTCATTTCCAACTCCGCTAATAGACGAAAACCAACAAATTTAAAAAAAATTGATTTTTCGGGGATCTTTGTACGTACGTGGATCTTTCCCAGTAGTTGCGTGTATCTTTAAGTTAAAGAAATAAAGCTCATTTTCTTTTACAATATTTTGTTGTATTTACCAATATTAAATTTTTTTTGATTCAGTTGGGTTCTTCTACGAGTCACGGGTGGATAGTCGGAAATTTAGCCAAAATATGGCTACTCAAAAGACTCAAGCACATTACAAACCTACCCCGTTGAGCCAGGTGTAACAAAGGGTTGCAATGGGTTAACAGGCCTGCTAGTATTATTTTTTACTTTTATTCATTAAGGAACCAGCAAGCCACTTCGATTTAGGTTGACTCAAATTGAAGAGTAAATTATCTTTCTAAATAGGAGGGGTTAATGCATAATGAAGTAGAATATATTCTCGGTTTCTAATTATTTTAAAGGGACAAAGTAGTAGGTTATTTCGTTAATTCGCCTAAGTGTATGCAAAACTTTTCATTTTTATAGGTATGCAACAATAACCCTTCAGAATGGTTATTTGGTTGCTCTTCTTATTTTCTCTCAAATAAGATATTCGTTCTTCGTGATCACCATGCAAAAAATGCCGGGCCAAATTGGTAATAGCCAGAAATT
>JWZT01004669.1:365000-381606 GCA_000827895.1 Thelohanellus kitauei
TGAAGAGAGTCCGCTCTTAGAATCAAATATTCCCTCTAAAGGTTTGTGATCAGTCACTATATTAAACTTCCGACCGTAGATGTATTCATTGAATTTTTTTACCGCGTAAATGATCGCCAATGCCTCCTTTTCGGTGGTAGAGTAATTATTCTCTGCTTTCTTTAATGTACGTGACACATGCATCACCGGTCTCTCGATTTCATTTTGATCTTTCTGAAGGAGGACGGCTCCGATTCCATCGTTTGATGCGTCAGTCGTTATTATAATTTGTTGCTCAGGGTTGAATAACTGTAATGTGTCGTGAGAAGATATGGTGTTTTTAATCTCGTTAAAAACATCTTGATGGCGTTTTTCCCATTTCCAGGTTTGACCTTTTTTTGTTAAATCATATAACGCCCGACATCTGGGATGCAAAGATGGGATAAAGCGAGAATAATACGTAACTGCTCCCAGAAACGATTTAAGTTGGGTGATATTTGTTGGTGTTCGTTGGTTTCTGATTGATTTTATATTGTCTTCTTGTGGGTGAATTCCTTCAGCGTCCAATGTATGCCCCATATAACTCACTTTGGATTTCATGAATTGGCATTTCTCTAGCTTCGTAGAGATGTTGTGAGTGGAAAGACGTTTTAGAACTTCAGTTAGGTTTTTTAGGTGCTCATCATCGTCTTTTCCAGAAATGATAATGTCGTCGATAAAGCATGTAGTGAACGGGATCCCTTTTAGGATTTCGTCCATGACCGCTTGAAAAGTAGCCGGTGCAGACGAAATTCCAAACGGTAAGCGAGTATACCTAAAAAATCCCAGATGTGTTGATATCCCACAGCAGTTTTTTGATTGTTCATCTAGGGGTAGTTGTAAATAGGCCTCTTTTAGATCTAAAACCGTGAATTTGACACCCCCTTGTATTTTGTCAAGAATGTCTTCAAGTGTCGGAAATGGGTAAGGTGGAACATTTATCCATGGGTTAACTGTACAGCGAAAATCTCCGCATATACGCAGTGACCCGTCCTTCTTGACAATGTTGACAGTAGGGCAAGCCCATGCTGCGGGAGATTCGGCTATGTTAATTTTTTCGAGTCTGCCTTCAGAAGTCAAGCGTTTTAACTCACTCTCAATACGATCTCTCAACGCATAGGGTACCCGCCTTGGTCGATGAATTTTTGGGAGTGCTCCATCTGCTAAGAGTATGGAGGCTTTATAGGGAGTGATACCTTGATTGTTTGGTTTGAAAACATCCGAATATTCTTCAACAATTCGCTTGAGTTCTTTGTTTGATGTTTCGCTGGTCCTTTCGTTTATCTTATTGATTGTCAGGCCGATTTTCAGTCTGTCCATCCAGTCTGTTCCTAGAATAGGTGTGTCATCTTTAGCTGTCACGATAACTGGCAGATATGTGTCTTTTGATGCTATCTTTACATTTACGTTTGTTCTACCCTTTATTTCGATTGTATTATTGGTATACCCTTTCAAAGGCGGTGCCCAACGGAGTTTAGGCGCCCCTATTTTTTTCCATAAAGTTTGACCGATACAAGACACTGTAGCTCCGCTATCAGCTAACATTTTCACTTTAACACCATTCATCAACAACGGTATCATAAAGTTCTTTGATATCACCTGTGAAAAATTCTCATCGTAAAATTGAAAAACACTATCGTCTACGTTTACTGTTCTAACCTGTTTTTTGTCGTCACCAATTTGCGCGTTTCCACTTTTTAGACAGGCAGCAGAAAAGTGACCAACCATTTTACAGGCTTTGCATTCCAATGTCAATGCCGGGCAGACCTGAGGTGCTCTATGTTTCCTTTTTCCACATCTCAGGCAGTCGCGGTTAGGATCTAATATCCGGCAATTGTGCGTAGTTGTGCGTGTTTTTTCCACCCTATTCACTTCATCAGGAAACCCATTTTTTTCGAGGAAGTCAGGCTTAACTTGAAAAGCATCTGCGTTTTTCTCGGCGTCTGATATCATTGTAGCTTCATGGAGGATGTCTTCCAGTAGGGCGTCTGTCCTAGAGAAAATCCTAAGTAGTTCTTTTTGGATGTTTTTGTCCCCAAATCCCAACAAGAATTGGTCCCTTACTCGTTGGTCAAACGTTGTGCCAAACTCACAGAATCTTGCTGAATCTTTGAGTCGATCGGCAAATTCCTTGGGTGATTCATTGGCGTTTCTGCGGGTGTTCCCAAAAGTGAACCGTTCGTAGAGACCGTTTCGAGGTTTATCGTAGCGTGACGACATAAACTCCATGACCTGTTGACATGTGAGGAGGTCAATGTCGACTTCAGGAAAGTTTTCCATAACAAGTTGAAAATCCCTCGACCCTACACTATTCAGAAACAAGTCTTTTTTCAGTTGTAGGCCAGTGGATCCCTCGAATCCTGTATGCATCTTAAATGCGTGTTCAAATCTTCTTTTGTACACCGTCCAACTTTCCTTTGTTTTGTCAAAGTTGTCGAATTTGAAGCTCTTCGCCAAATCAAGCATTTTGTCTCTGTCCTCTGTGTTCCTGTGTTTGTGTTCTCCTGTATCTGCTTCCTTCGTCGCCATTTGTAATAACAACACTAAATCGTAAACTAGTCTAAGGAGTGTCCCGCATGCGTAGTTGTTAATTACAAACCCAAAGCCTCTGCTGTTGAAAAATATTAAAGTCTTCTGGTAATCAAAATTAGCTTTGTCCTCGTTTTGTAAAGTCTTCCCTTTCCCAGCGGTAGAAAAAGGAACGTGTGGTCTATCACCACGAATCTACTCAAAATGACTGTCAAAATTCTTGTGTCCGAAGTATCGACCTCGATAAAAGCGTATTCCAAGAGTCCTCATGCAACAAAGTCCAATCTGAAGATAATAGTGCATAATAGAAATAGCCGGAATCGCCGTATATACTTTTAATAAATAGACAGAATGGGCACAAGCTGTGCCATAAAATAGTGTATTTGAACAATTTTGAACCATTCAAGATAACTTATTAATCTAACATGATTTTCTTGCGTGGGTGTATATACCGTGATTAGTGGGACATATATTCTGATATTTCTTTGAAATCTCCAAATACAAGTTTTCGATTGCCATTTGGTAACCCTAGCACAGTTTTAATCACGCTAGCCCAACATCATTAGTGTCTGATCGCTATTAGTCGGTACGTTTCGTGGTCATGGACGAATACGAGGGGTTTGATCTAACAGAGAACGAAATTGAGTCAGCGATCAACCCTGGTCGACGAGGAAGAAAACTTACAAAAGACGAACAGATATATGGAATATGGGCAGAGACGGATGAGAGGCCAGCTAAGCAACGAAAACCTAAATTTGGTCCTGACATTCAAATGAAAACAGAAAAAAACAAGACAAAAAGACAGGAAGAAGAGTTTGCTTCATGGGAAAAGCATACTACCGGATTTGGATCCAAAATGCTTGAAAAAATGGGATTCAAACCAGGTATGGGCCTTGGTAAGCATGGTTCGGGGATTATTGAACCTATACAGGCTGTTTCTCGACCAGGCCGTGCAGCTCTGGGAGCTTATGGAGCTGAAGCATCTGAAAATGTGCCTTCTGAAACCAAACCATCTCCAAAGCCTGTAGAATCTAAAATTTCTGCAGCTAGAGTTCCCACGTGGAAGAAGACACAAGAACCCCATAGTTACATAAAAAAAACGTTTGAAGAATTAGTTAAAGAGGCCCAAACTGCTACTACATACGAAGCAATAAAGGTGATCGATATGACAGGAGCTGATGCCAAAGTGAGTTATGGTTATGACTCCATTTCAATTAAAGCAGAGGTTCAAACGACAGCCAATTTCCAGCTACCCGAGCTAACCCATAACCTAAAATTGATTGTTAATATGACTGAAAAATCCTTGATTTCTCAGTTGAAAAAGTAAGTAAATTTACGTTTTTACAGTTATCATGGTGGTTATAAAGGCAAATGTAGACTGGATCGTTTATTGTAGTTCCTTTCAGTACATCGCTCTCGAACTTGTGTGCCATAAATATAACACAGATCAATGAACATGAAAACTATGTCGATGGCGGCACTAAAAGCGTTTATTTCAATTTTCAAATAAAAAAGAGAGTTTTAGTATGATTAAGCGTGATATTTTCTTAAAAATCATAATTCTATGACGCAAAATAGACTTGTACTTTTGAAATATTCAACTCGGTTTGTTTTATATCCTTCACTTTCGAGTAAATATCGTTTTCTATTATTAGTTTATAGTTATTTGTTTGACTTTATTTCAATCAAGGAATTTGGTGTTGTTGTGATTCTATTATACTTCTAAATTCATATCCATGATGCATAAATCTGCGCTTGATATTCTTATCTATTAGTAAACTTCATTTTACTCCTGTGCGGACTATTAATTCCAACATTCCAATTTTATGCGTACATTTTTCATTGTTCAGTTTTCATAGGTTCCTATATTATTTAAAACCTACAAATCCATGTTGTAATGAGACGTGAACTTACATTCAAAAGTTATCATTATTGCGTCGCCTACTCAATTGCTTTGTTATTTATAGCCCAATATGCATCACACAATATTTCAGTCATCTCTCTATTTTGAATCATCATTTACATATAATGACCCTTATCTTCCATAAATTATTTCAGAACGACATTAGCATGAATTTGTTATTATTTTCATGCACATAATCTAATTTTGAAATAATCCATCTATTTTACGAATTGTGTTCATCATATTATATGTATATGCCTTGTCAGCAACCCGATCAGTTTTTTATTTATATCCTGATTGACGATGCAGCAAAAACTCCTTTAAACGCCCTCTTGATACCTATGAAGTGTATCGAAGACAAATATGCCGAGGATTGCTTTTAAATACGACTAAAAGATATTAGCTTGAACTTTTTTTTAACTGTAAAAACATTCGTATAACCTTGAAGAAGAAAAATGCAGTGTGCGATGATATGCTCACCAATATAGGCTGAAGATTTATCCTTTCACGTTATTGCCAGAGTTTTGTATATAATTTATCGTTTTATATGATTTGATTTGTCCAGTGTTGTTTAAATGGACAGTCAAGAGAGCTTTTATGAGAAAATTACAACATTGTTTTATTGTTTTAAAAGGAATGGTTCGTTCTTAGGTTTAATGTAAACAAAAAATGTTCTATTTGAAATATTTGATATTTTTGCTATTTTTTTCAGAGTTCAAATAAAAAAGGACGTCAACGCCTCTTTTGCGAATGAAAAACAGGCTATTACAGATTCTATTCAAAATATTACGAGTGAGATAGAAAAATTGAACCATCTTTCAGATAATATCGAAAAGTATGTTTTTCATAATATAGCTTAAAACTTGCACTCGACTACTGCCCGGATTTGCATGAAAAACTTGAGATATTCATCGATTCATTTGAACTGTTATACAACGAAGAATTTATGGTATATTTACAAATAAGACAAGGAATTCGGCATAGATGGCTTAATTGGCGGAATTTTTTATCCTCTACTTATCGAAGCGCTCAATTATTGGGATCCTTTCCACGAACCAGAAAAACTTACTCCATTTTTTTCAAAATTATACTCATTCTTCAACTCAGTCAAATGGGAAACCGGCAACATTAGCGATTCTTATCAACACCAAGAAATATATAACAAAATCGTGATCGATTTGTGGATCCCTCGATTTGCACAAGCTTTGATTCAGATCAACATGAAAGAATACCCAGAAATTCTGGTGTTTCTCAAGATTTGGAGAAATTTAATCACTCCTTATTTATGGAATGAGGTACTCAAGTCCGTTATGAATTGTCTGATCATACAAATTCAGGACCTCGATTTGTCGCAACGATCAAATTACCCCCACTCTTGGGTACTTGGATATTCCGATCTCTTGGCCGACGATATTCAGCAGGTGTATAAAGCTGTTTTCAAGAAATTTATGCTGTATTTTCAAAAATGGGATCCTGCAGACACAGGCTGTATTGATATGATAAGGCCATGGATCACCGTGTTAAAAAAGGATCATATGCAAACCTTTCTTTCTCGTTGTTTGGTTCCGAAATTCATCGAACATCTTGATAAACATTTGGTTATTAATCCTAGAAATCAAGTGCTTGAACCTTTAACATGCATACTGAAATGGTCCGACGTTGTTGATCAACATACAATCGCAAATGTTATCAGCAGAGGATTTTCGAGGAAATGGTTCAAAGTCTTGCATCTTTGGTTGAATTCGAATCCTAATTTATCCGACGTCAAAAAATGGTACTCTGGCTGGAAGAGTCTATTCAACAAATACATGACATATCCGTCAATAAGAGGCATTTTTGCTCAGGCATTAGAAATGATTGAACAGTGCATGAATAAGGAAACAGTGTCTATGCCCGAAGAATATGTGTTTACCATTCCGAAACAAGCTAAGGAGGCAACTGCCTCAAAAGTTACTCTTACTTTTAAGGAACTCGTCGAGAATTCAGCTGCTGATAATTGCATAATCTTTACACCGACATCAAGAAAACGTCCAGATGGCAAAACGGTTTATCAATTTGGCAAAGATTTCATCTACATTGATCGGGATGTGATATTTTTGGAGAATAAACAGAGCGTCGCCAATAAATGGACCCCCATTTCTTTAGCTGATCTCGTTGACAATTCACTTAGAAGTTAGGTTTTAGTGTAATTATTTTTTAATGTCCTGCAGAACAAACCTTGGCTCTAATCTAGCAGCGAATTGAATCATTGTTTTCATGAAAAAGTTCGTTTATTCTTAAAATCAACAATAATTTATCAAAAAGTGAAGGTTTACATATTTCGTCAATCTTATGGGGTTTTTCGATCTGCTCAATAAAGATTTCTTCAAATCAAAATGTTATTTTAAGCCAGAATTATAAACTTTTCCTTAGTCATATTCTGAATTTTCAGCTTATTTGTATTTTCTCAAGACCAGCTGTAGTAAAAAACTTAAACAGAGTGTTTTCCCAAATACCGAATAAATTCTTAATTTGGGTGTCGAGGAGGACAACTTTGTACAATAGGAAGTAATCGATGATAAACACCACATGTTATTCGATATTCAATTTTGGCCACATCGCTCCATGTTCGCTGAAAAATTTTCCCAATTTTTAGACATTCCTTACAATACTGTTCACATATGGCTGATTCCTTGCAAGCGACAAGGCTATTACAAATCCAGAAAAACTTCTAGTTTCTTGGTCACTATCCATTTTTGGTCTTCATTAGAATTCCTATTGCTATTGTGACGTTCTGTGATTGTCCAATATTTATATACCTAATGATGTTTATAACTCCCACTTTGTATTTTAATTCCATCCTGTGTACATTAGTTTGGCCCACCTTCATCGGTTTGTTTCCACCAGTTCTATTTACGGTTTATCATTACTAGTGGATTTTAGAATTTTTGATTTTGACTAAAAAAAATAAAAGTTGAGTAAAAAATGTTTATAATATCATCACGCAGAAACATTTTTGATTTAGGGCAATTTTTATTGATTTGATTGTAAGGTTTATGAGGTTGATCGATAAACCCAACGTAAACTATCCTACTATTCATTTATTAACGCGATAAATCTGGCCACGTTTATGGTTTCCACATTTCAAAGCAATTGTATACCTTGGTGTCGCATTTCCAAATAATAACTCTGAGTTTAAGAATGGATACGAACTTTGCGTTGTCCTCAACGAATCCCTGGTACTAAAATAATCGACGATTAAAAGATAAATCAAGTTATACACAACACAAATTGATCAATTTTAAAATCCCAAGAATCAACAAAAATATTCTTTTTATGATGGAATGTCAAGGTGAGGTAAGTTTATCATTTGTTGGTTTAAACAATTAGTGGTTCGAAAGGAATCAGGTGATTATGATTGTTTCATTTCTAGTCAGTATATCCGAGCCAAGACAGCCCGTTCGTCGACAAACGAAATGCTAGCTACATCAATTAGCCATTCGTGCCTGTGCTTTAAATATAACATAAACTCAGAGGCTAGACAAAGTAGTTAATAGTGATATGAAGTAATTCTGGTCAAACTACTCATAAATACTTGCCATTTGAATCGTAAAGAGCCATACTTTAGGGTAAGGCGAATTATAAACATTTTCTCAAAGATTAACCCAAATACTAAACCAGATACTGCAGGTTTAAAGCATGAGAATTGCTATTACCTAAATTGCTCGTTCTGGCGTAAGCAACAGTCAGGACTACTGCCGGAATCGTACTATTTTTTTCCCGAATATCGTCTAGCGAACTAACCAATTAGTTAGAGAAGGCTTTTTGATACGAGCCAACGATTAACACCGTACCTTGTTGACTGAGTTGATACTCTGCGTTTGTCGTTCTTCCATCAAATAGCCATAAGTTGACTTCCAACATAGGTTTTCCTGATCAATTAGCCGTTGTTTATTAAAAAAAGTGAAAGTTAAATTATTCTACATTCAAACTATTGATTCGCTCTCCTAAATATAGGGTTCTGATAAAATCCTTCAAAGTTTTTATTAAATTTTTTGAATATTCAGTCGATAAAATAAATTGTTCTAAGTGATAATTTGTTCTCCGAAAGAGCAGAACTCGTTTTATTATAGCATACTGCTTCAACAGTACCCACACAGGTCAGACGGTGTTGTTTCATATAAAGCCGTTTCAATCAAATTCAACAATTCCGTTTCCGGTATTGGAGGGCTGTAAATAAGATATTTTGCCGTTTGAAAAATATTTTTTCAGTAGAGTTAATAATAGGTAAGTAGAATGGGATGTGTTGCTTCTATTTGATAGAAAGGCCTCAGATGATCCAAGTATTCTGACTGCGAAGTCTACGATCGAATGATGCTATTTAAGGTTACAAACTAATGAATATACTTTAACATATCGTTTTTCACCATTTTAATCGAAATAAATAAGCCAGGAACGTGATTTGAAAACTGATTAAGCTGATTGGAAAACCCTACGACGACATTCCACTATTCGGTGAATCTGATATTTACTCAGTCATCAAGGAAACATCACAGTTTATGTTCTGATTTATCATTATTCACAATCATTCGATTTAGTAAACCACACTAGCTTTGAGAGTGCCGATTTTCTGCTGGTAAAACCTCAAATAAGTAGCTAGGTGTGATCATAGATCTAAATATTTTGACATTTGATTAGTGTTGAAAGATAGAACTTGACCGGTTGATTTAAAAACCTGGTTTAGAATTAAGCAATAAAAAACATAAAAATTCTGACCTAAAACACCATCCCAGAGATGAATAGTCAAAACCTATATTAAACCGGTATGGGTTGTTATTTAAAGATAAAATTTAACTGCATTTATGAAGTATTCTTCGGTTTCAAACGGATTTTTGCTTAGTCAAATTGGTTCACACGCCGATCATCTAACAGAGGTCCTTTATTTCTACTATGCTCTGACATTATTTAATTGTAGAAATGCATTTCTACGAACTAATGATTCGTCTAATCCCTAAATCATCCTCGTTTGTCCTGCTATTAGACCGGTACGACTGTTTCTCTTCAAACTTCTTCATGCCAATATTGCTATTAAAAAAACGTATTCTATCTGATTCAGTCCAAGTCTCAGGAGTTGGTATTTTTCAAATCACCCTGCATTTTGCGGTTGTTTAGTACATTTTCCTAACCCAATTAGGGATGGTGCTCAGAACAGGAAGGCGATAGAGTGCCATCATATCTCATGTTAATAAAGATCGTCCTTATGACTTTTAGCTGGGCATTCTGGGGTTAGGTATGATTTCGTGAACAAAAAACAAATTTTTTGGAGCTATAAACACATGTTGAATAACTATTTAAGATAAAGTTTATTCTAATTGTTTGGCAATTTGCTAGAGCTGATAATATCACAAAATGTAGGTATTGACTTGAATCAACCACGAGCATGCTTTTAAGTACAGTGATTTTTTTGGAACTGGATATAAATCATTCACATTGTAACCCATAGAGGACTCGATAGATGCACGATCATTTTTTTCGTGGTAAACAGTCCCACTTTTAGAAACTTGAAACCACCATCTAATTTTATTAACTGTGGCTGAAAAACTGTGAAAATTTATAAAATCTTGGTTTAAAACAACAGTGTAAAGGCCGGAATCGTGTCGTTGCCCATTCAAAATTTTCAGCCATGATTAAAGTTTACATTCTTCAAAAATGCGAAGCTATGACTTTGAAAACATTCGTGGTTGGTATCTCGCATCATTTGTATCAATCGAAAGTCATCGACAATTGCCCCAGTCCGATTAATCCACCCCAAGGCCTGATCACTAGTCAACGCCGATAAAAATAATCCAATCATAGTTCAAGTTTTGATTACCAAATCCAATCGATCTTGAGACCCTATTCAATAATTGATGCGGTGTTAACATGAATAGGGAAGTGGCATATTATGAGATCTCTTGATTGCAGGGCCCAACGTAAAATTTTATTGAATGCTCAGATATTTGTGAATTAAAACTTGAGGGTGAAATGACGACTGATGCAAGACGAAACGTTACAGCTCAAATATGTCTATTGACCTGCTCCCATCAAGATTTTGATCGCAGATGTGAAGGTTTTCACGATTTACGTTTTTCATATCTAAACTAAAAAAAGATGTATCCTACAGGCTTAATGAAAAATAATGCGATCATGTAAACCATTCGGCAGTTAATCTATTCAGATGTCTCAAGTGGTCTGAATTCTATCCATAGGGTTCGTGGGATTAGAATATGGACGAAAATGATGGATTGGACGGTATTACCGAGCGTACGTAAGTCATTGGAGATATACAAGGCAGTGAATTTGAAAACAGTGAATGTTGTTGCGATAAATCGTCTAATCATCATCATGAAATGTCTTAGCTCGTTTAGTATATTGAGGGACAATTTGTTGTTCGGGGAAATTTGACACTGTTCAGATGGTTTAAAAATAACACAGATCACGATACAATTTATAAATGTTAAATCATTTAGTTTTTTGAATATGACTAATATCCCAGTTTAAATCACTAGATTTACATACATCCAAAGCACTAACTAAGGGGAAGAACTACCTTTTCCCGTTCTTGTTCTTAATCTCAAACTGTTCCTTGCTCATTTTTTTCGAAATCAGCAATGCATTATCCTCAATTTCTTCCAAGCATGCAATATGGAGAGCCGTATTGCCTTCATTATCCGTCATCGATAGATCAACGTTACTGGCTAACAAGAATTCGAGTATTGATGGATTATGGTTCTTCGCAGCCACGTGAAGTGGCGTGAGTCCCGAGTGATCAACCGAATTCAAATTCTCTCCCGTCATTATCAGAGCGTCAACTATCAAAGTATCGTCAAGTGAACATGCGAGATGCAATGGAGTTCTGAAATAAAAGATGATAAACCTGCCTTGTTCATCAGAAATCACAGGGACTGTTTCGAGACCTTTAATCAAAGATTTTAAGCAATCTAAACTTTGGTTAAGACTGAATAACAAATGACTTACATGGCACAATGAATCGGGCTAAACGAATTACCATCAAGAATATGTTCTTTTCCAATTTTCTGATCATCACATGAAAGAAACCTTAATTATAAATGTGACGATGTCTGGAAAACCTATATTTAGACAAGTTACACCTTTATAAGAAGCGTAATGTAAGGGGGTATAATTAGAATTGTCAGCAAGAGTAAGATCGGCATTATGTTTGAACAGGGTCTTGAGACAGGGAACAGAACCAGAATCAGCGGCGAAATGGGCAGCTGTTTTACCCAAACTTGTTCTAAATCACACCAAGTGAACACCTTTGATCAGTACGAGCGCCGAATTTTATGAGCAGTTCAAGTAGGGAGTTATTACGTCTCATACACTGAGTTAAAGCTGAAATACCGCCAAATGAACAGGATATAGTTCGTCTTCTGAAAATGGGATGTTTGTATTGGCGCCTTTCTTGATCAAATAACGATAAATAGGGTCGGAAGCAGTTGAAATTATTGACAATGACAGTGCTGTACTGTACATCAAACAAAAAATAAACAGCTTATCGTTTGAAAGCTCATCAATGTTATACTGGACGGGTACGTATTCGATAAGTATCCTAATACAATCCGCGTGGCCATAAAGAACTCATTAAACCTTAAAATACCGGCCAAATGAACGGGGGTATATCCATGCGATTTTTCAGGTTGATGAATGTTGCAATTATCAAAAAAAGTGAGAAGCTGGGAAAGCAGGAGCCTGATTAGGAGAAAATTTACATATTTCCACTCGCGGCAGCAATATGAATTGGTGTGACGCCTGTGATTAATAAAAAATACCATTCTCATCATAAGGAATACTACTGCAATCATATTTCTCAAGGACAACCGGTAGAATATCAGCCAAATCTTTATTGGCAATGACATGCATTATAGAAGTACAGGGAGAGTTGTCGGTCAGTTTTTCTACTTTTTCGATAAGCTTAATTAAGTTTAATTTTACCAAAGAGGCATTGGGCAGCTTGTCTGCGAGTACGGCGTAGTATATAGGATAAAATGAATAGTTGTCCTGTGTAGTTTGTGCGTTGTGCTCCAATAAATAGGTTATTATTCTTGTGTAAAAAGTACCTACGATTCATCATCACAAAAATATGCGGCGTAGTGTAAAACACTGCGACCATCGACATCTTTTGCATCAATATCGTAGTTTTTAACCATAAGTTTTTCCAAGATCTCCTCATTACAGGTAACAATGGCATAATGCAGCAGTGATCTCTAATGAGAATAAATACCTTTTACAAGTGTCAAGGAGGAAATCATCGACAAAGTTACTGAGATAAAGAGCTATATCTTCGTTACTATAAGATTGATTGGGTTACCTATAAAGAAACGAGTAATGAATGGCAGTGCGGTTCATATGGTCCAAATGATTGGCTTTACACCCTAGAGTCAGAGGTCAATTAACCGTTTTTTATCAATAAAAAGACAAGATCGATGTTTTTGGAAATAACTGCAATATGTAGGGGTGTACGACCATCGTTAGTTTGACTGGTATCTGATGTGACTTACCAATTTATGTTCGCTCCCATATTGACGAGATTTATCACGATTTCAACAGCCTGCTGATAACAGGCAAAGTGAAGTGCCGTCCATCCCTCTTTATCCTGAGCGTTGATATTGATTCGCTTCTCATCAATCCATTGTAGGATAGAGTAGTTATTATTTATGGCCAAGTAATGGATAACTGAGCGACCCTTTTTGTCCTCGTTAAAGAAATATTAACTTTGTAGTTCAAAACTTCATCAGTAACGTAGCGATTAAACAAGTGGGGATCCACTTTTGAGAAGCATAGTAGATGAGCAAAGATCTTTCACTTACAACGCAAACCTGTCCTTCTTTGTTTGGATGTATTAAATTTGTCATTCTTTGAGCGAAAAACTCTATGAGCTCACTGTCGCCGTTAAGACAACAGAAATGAAATGGTATATTTCCATCAAGGGAAGATTGAGAAATCTATGAACGGAGGAAATACATTTGCATTATGGCGAATGAGATATTCACAAGCAGCAAGCCGTGACTTCATGGCAGCAATATGGAGTGGAGTGAGCCCCTAAGTCGTTCACTGCAAAACCTTCTTGTCTTTACAGTTGATATCAGCCCCAGACGATTGTAAGATAGACATGACTTCGATATGACCTGATGAACACCGGTAAAATACCTTTGAGAGTAGCGAGGTGTAAAGGAGATCGGTCATATTTATCCGTACATTTGACACTGAGGCCAACATTTATTAAGAGTCGTATGTTCTCAGGTCACAACAATCGAACCTCATTGTGGCCATAGAAGGCAGCGTAGTGCAGAGAGTTCCACCCCTTCCGGTCAGCGATGTTAAGGATCTTTAAGCGTGATATGATTAACTCTGAAATAATGTAGCGACAAACCAAACAGATTGTAGTTGCCAACTGCAGCTGCAATATGATAAGGGGTTCGCCACAGCTTGTCGCGGGCGTTGCAATCAGCCCCATGTGAAAGTAGCAGTTGCACTAAAGCCTAAGATAAGAGTAGTCAGAACGGTTGAACCAGACATCGACGCATAATGCAGAGGAGTCATCCAATCCTTGTCTTTAATATTTACTTTGGCGCCTGTGAACGTCAGAGACAAACCTTTTGAAATGAGGAGACGAGCAATGTCCTGAAATCCGTAATAACAGCAGATCGATAACGCCGGTATTGAATCCCGGAACTGATAAATTGGCGGTATTTACGAATTCGTTTGGGTCGTCTCCGCTTGACAGGCGCTCTTCAACCCTATCGAAGTTGTTATTTAAGCATCCCTCAAGCAATATTTTATTCTGTATATCTCAATTATGAAAATATGAATATTAAAAATACTACCTTCATAGATCCCTAAATGGTGGCTTTATTAACGAAACTACGCCTGCGTCCATTTTAAGATTACAGGAAATTTGTCCTGCCAGTGATCTAATTAGCCCATCCATCAATTAATAGTTATCGATTCCCTGTAAAGAAAATGTAGAGGAGAACCCGAGTCTGAAGCCCCGCTCTTCCAAAAAGGAGGAATCACTTAAATCGAAGTAAGCTCTCTGGTTATGTAAGCACTTTTGGGATAAGTAATAACCCTGGCGTCATTAGTACATAAAGTCATATATCTGCTTCTTAAATCGAAAATTTAACTGAAAACCAAAATACTCCTCTTATCGCATGGGTGGGTTAAAAGTCGGATGCTAACTCTCCTCGTCATTGGGAAACTATCAAGAAAATGCGAACCTAATTATTACGCCTTCGAGTCATAAACTGTCTCAGATTCAAACCTGCTTAATGTTTTTAGTTAAACAACAAGCATAATTACACGACTACCCATCGATGTTTCCATGTTTTTGACATTTTTTGAATCACTAATACGATATTAGTGAATTAATTCAAATATTTTAAGAAACTACACAGGAATATATTCAAATATGGGCTATAAAATTTTGATTCTTGTTGAAAAGGTGATAGTTTTTGTGATAAAATCTATTAGTTTCATTTAGCCGCTTTGGGTCTAAAAACTAGACGTCAATAATCAAATGGTTAGTTTGTAATACAATTTAGTTGCAACTGATGCTGTCGTTTGGCCATTATGTTAATGAAAAAAATAAAACAGATGGTATGACCAAAATTTCAATCACTTGGCTTCTGCGGAATCGCAAAATATTGAATCATTCTTAAAACCCATTCTTCCTCGAGAAAATTATCCCAACCCCATGGATCATTTGGATAAAAATAGCCTGGTCCGCTTTGGTGTTAGACTTTTGAGCGAGATTAGCACAACTTGTACTCCGATCTACTCACTCATAATAATCTAATATATCTTATGATACCTTAAAAAAGGAGTAATCCTCCTAATATAACCAGTTAGTACTGACAAACGTGAATACATTAAAAATTCGATCGTATCCTTCTGTCGCACTATTTATGTGATAACCAGACGTCAAAAATGATTTTCGAGATATTTGCCTTAAAATGACTCAGTCAATATGAAAAACAATTTTGATAATTTTTAAAAACTTCTGGATTTAATCATCCTGGTACAAGACATTTTGGAGGACACTATTCATCATACTGTGCTTCTATTGCTATTTAAAATAAATATATTTATGAATAGACTTCCTAGCACTGTTAAATTAAGTAAATTTATCAAATTGTTAAAACAAAATAGGTTGGCTTGATCACGTTATTGAGAAAGCCATTGTTTGACTCGAAAAATCAACCGGAATCATAGAAACCCGGAAATCTGACTCCAAAACTTTATCATTAGGCTAGGTATAAGCGTTTTGGATTAATTATTATGGGAAGCCAAACAAAGGCCATATTAGCTCTTTGTTGTGATCCAAAATAAACTATGAATACAAGAAGCTTTCATTTTCAAAACGTCCAAAAAGATTCCTAGTCAACGATAAATTTATCGATTTTTCGCTGTATTGATTTCTCTCAAACAATAACAATATTTTATTTTTGTTGAGTGTTCATTTGAGCTTGCTGATATATTGAATCTTATTATTAAGAACCATATTTTACCCTCTGACTCCAACAAAGATTTGATCCTTCTAGACGATCATAATTATTATCCGCACAAAAATCGTCTAAAGATGGTTCTTTGGAATCATTTCCGTTGTAACCCGATGAACTACATTCAATCAAGCTGAAATCAAAAACGACAAAAATCTTGTAACCTGGTTTTTTTGGTAATAACTTGAATAGCATATCTGTTTAAAGAGTATCCTCGTTGCTGTAGCGAATAATTTTAGCAGTGTGATATCCATGGTCCAAAATCAAAGGTTTGACATGTGAATAGAAGGGGTGATCAAAGCTGATATCGATCATTTTTTTGTGAGCGTGATACTGGTTAAAAACCTAGATCGCATTCTATCCTTGATATGAGCATTTAAATATAGAACAGGTATTAAAATTAGCGAAGCAAATTAAATGATATTACAGTTCCTTACTGAGTGAGGTTTAAGAACATCATCATAGAAACTTAATTCTCTGTACTCACTTCTAAAAACCCTCATCAAAAATGCCAGATTTTTTGAAATAATTGGACTCTTATCAACTCAGAAGCCTATTAGTGATATTGAGTTGTTAATGACACTGCATTTTAAATACTATTTTAACCACATGACATCAA
>JWZT01004669.1:388916-407229 GCA_000827895.1 Thelohanellus kitauei
TTTTCTTTCATACATCTTGGTACCAACCGCCTCTTCAACCATAGACAGAATCTATGACTACTTGCCCAAACCTCGACTGGTTTCATATTGAGAACCTTGGTAACGCGCCCCTTAAGTTACCAATTTTCTTACCTGCATTATAAGAAAATGTGGGTTATTAACATTAAGTTGAACTGAACAAAAGAGGTCAGTAACTCGTGTGGTGGTCGAATTGCAGCCGTTGATGAGATATTTATTGCGTCCACCCATTGCCACCTCAATAAAAACAGTTCCTACAATTCGGGTGACAGTAATTTCGTCGAAATTTTCATAACCAACAGGACTCTGATTTTTGTTAATGTTATCGAACACTAGGGTGACAGACGCTTTGGTGACACCAGACTGGCCGCTTTTGAAAATCAACTCTTGCAAATTGCTCGCCCTGACATTCGATAGATTCGATATTCCCAATACGAAGCAAATGCCGTCGAGAATGTTTGATTTCCCACTCCCGTTCAGCCCTGTGATGGCGTTGAAACAGGGGTCGAAATTTTGTACTTCTGTCCTCTTAGCGTATGATTTGAAGCCATCCAAGACAATCGACTTTATGTACATTCCTTAGCGCCAAATGGATAAGCCGCAGAATCAACCGCTCGCCGTGATCGTATTACGTTTCCTTGATTAATAAATCTGGTCAATCACCTGATTATATGTGTTAAAGGTATTTGAACGGAGAATATAGTGCATAGCTGTTATTGTAATCCGTCGATGATGTTCGTCAAATGTTGTTTCGTTTAGGACCCTCGTTTATAGCCGAAATAACAAGCCCAATAACACTCGATTTGAGGTAAAATACAGTTTCTCGTTGCCATCAATCACAACAGATGATTAAAGTAGAGAAGATTTGAGAATTTCTGCGATTTAACTGGCCACGATCATTTATGATTCCATAGAATGTTTTCTAAGGTAAGGTTTATCCTAAGAATATATTTTAAATTATACAAACAATCGATCGCTTATATGAGATATATTTTGAGTTTGAAAATCCGAATCTGTGAAAATTGACTTATAATTTAAATGTAATAGTTCTTTAGGCTCAAACTGTACATCATCTAATTTAATTGTCTCTAACTTGGTTTGGCGTGGTATTTTAACACAAATTTCTGACGAATTTATTGATTATATATCATTTTATGATCTACTTAATAATCCTTACAATCAACTTAATGTTGCTCAAAATTAAAAATTTCTTACATGGACGGTATTATAAATCTCTTTTAATCAACTTCATTTTTAGTCAATTTCAAAAATCCTAAACTAAACTGCTGATGCAAAACTATAAATAGAATCGATAGCTAAAAACCGGTAAAGGTGGGCTAAACCAGTGGAAACGGGATAAAAATTAAAAAAGATGGAGTTGTAAACATGACTATGTGTAAAAATATTGGAAATCACTGAATGTTACAATAAAAGTAGAGTTTCTAATAAAGACCGAAAGCGGAAAGTGTCGAAAAAAAACTAGAACGCTATTGTAAGTTTGTAGTAGCCTTGTCGATTGCAAGGTGTCAATCATACATGAGCAGTACTGTAAGAAATGCATAAAAATGAGGCAAATTCTTCAGAGAGCATGAAATGATATTTGGTCAAAATTGAATATCGAATAAAATGTGATATTCATCATCTATTACTTCCTATCTTACGTCTATACCCTCTTTTTCACTAACATTCCCAATTGTATTCGGCATTTGTCAAAAAATTCTGTTTAAAGTTTTTCGCTACATCAGGTTGGAAAAAATTGAAATGAGCTGAAAATTCAGAAGAAAACTGATAAAAGGTTTATTATTCCGTTTGTGCAACATATTTTGATTTCCGGCGACTTCTATTAAGTTGATTGTAACGGTAATTAAGTGGATTGAAGAACCCTATTTTTGAGAACACCTAAAACTGTAGAAACCACTGGTATCATGTGATATCAAACATTGAATTGATTATAAATCATAGGAGCCACATAAATAATGCATTCGACCCAGGTATGGTCCTAGCCAAGGCAAGTAAACCCCAAACCAACTGTAGGTAAAGGTGAGTTTTAAATACTGTTTCATTTTGAAATGTATCTCTACAAATTACAAAAGGAAAAATGAAAGACAAACTATTAGAACCTTAATAAATTGGTTTAGAAAACGAGAATGTCGCCGCTCGACGATTACCGATTTATGTTGATACCATGAAAATTAAATATATGTGTTTTTAATGGCAGTTATGTAGTCAAAGCATCTGTTTAGATTTATTCGTCTCCATATGAAATAGAGGAAGTTGGTACTAATGTCGTTCATCGTTCTGTTGCGAGTATTTATCCTGTTGGTGTGGAAGCTTGTTATTGTATTACTAAAAATTACAGAGTCGTTGACCGTTTCATGCTTTACCCCAGATAAATGGAAGGCTTTTCATATACTTCCACATATCAGTTGGGACATTGATAAATGTCTTACGCATTGAGAAATTTTGATGAATCGCGCTTATCTACTTCATATGCGAAACAATTCTTCTTTGATGTTCTCTCAATTCGTACCACGATGAAGACCACATCATCTCGGCGATATTTCTTTGTTCCAGTTTACGTTCCTCAATATTTATCATTACAAATCCTTACCAGTCGTCATGTCAAATCGAAGAATCACTCAAAAATTGCCTGGTGACTTTGACGAATACGGGTATGGTTCAAGATGAAAAATCGTAGCCTCTGTTCAATCGTTAATCTGAAAATCTAAGATAAATAAATAAAAGCCTGAAAATTTATGTTATTTTGCATTTAGCTGATCCCGAAAATGTTTTTTTTGATCCAGATTTTCTTTATGCAGCAATTATTCGGACGTCTCCTCAATCTGAGAATTTTCGCCCGTTGGAGGCACCTGGAACATTTTTCTCATCTTCAAGCCAACCATTTTCAAGTGGGTAGTTTATGAGTTATACTTCACAGGTGAGGATTTATAATACCACTTCCCTGTGTGGACATCGATTATAAAAAAACGGTATTGTTTATCAGATCAAAATTCGATTACCTGCATTTTTCATATTTTCAAAGGTGATAATTTATAACTAATTCTCCTCATCGCTAATCAGTATAATTAATAAAATGGTTTCAGGCAGCGATGGACGAAATGCGGTCTCAAGGAAGTTATCAAAAATTCGCCTTCATTTTATACCAAGTTGAAGAGTGAAATATGCTTGCACAGTACCTATATACGCTTTTTTAATTGATCTGGCTAACTCCATTTTGTTTTGTTACCGTAAGTCTAACAATTTTAAACTCTGTGTCCATTAACCCCGTAAACATGCCTAAAATCTAGGATGAATGTCACGCTTTTAACGAAGAATTAATTTACAAATGTCTTGTAATCACAGGTATTAAGTGGTCTATTTACTATGTATAGTAATGATTGCCTTATTTTAGTACCACAATCCGAAACAACGTCACGGAACAAAACAGAAAATAGGGCTACACGCTATTTGTAAAAGTACCCGAAATCAAGGCAGCGGAGTACGTGGAAGAATTGAGTGAACAAGAAAATATTAACAAAACAATCAACATCAAAAAAAGCTCAAATAAAATCAAGTTTTGTGGTATCCAACAAGCATGATATATTCAAAAGACTTTAATGGAAGTCGATTTTATCAAGCATGTATTGTGACGTGTAAGTGAATTATTTCTTGATGTGAAAGAAAATCTGAAAACTTTTTGCTGTCGAGAATGTTAATAATGCAGCGCGTTGACTCAATTAATGGTGAGCTCATTCAAATTCTCAAAAGCATAAACAAAAGATTCGTTGGTTTTCATTAACATTGGACTAGAATAAAACACAGATAACGAAAACATTGATCAATTACTCATTTTTATCATCCAAATAATGAAAGATTATGTTCACAGGAGTACTTGGACGAGAATCTATGAAAGATAGAACTACTGATCAATATTTGTTCGATGATGCAGTGAATTATATTGATAGAGGTGGTTTTTCTTGAAAAAATGGCATACTTTACAAGAGAAATTGCCTTTAAGTGTTTCTGAATAAATTGGGGATAATCCGCTAAATTTACACTACATAGTTTTTGGATTATTTCATGACTTGAATAAAATTGAGCCTAAATTGGATGTCCTTCTTTTATATCACCATAGGGATGTTGATTTAGCACTTTAGAAGATGCAAATTTAATATATTTACGTAGAGCCAGATCAAAAAGTACAGGAAATGGTTAATATGACACTAGTTTTTACAAATCTAGTTTGCTGAAAGATTTGATTGTACTAAGAAACTTGGGCGGGTGGCTAAACTTTGCCTATATTTGAGTTTATACATATACGCGTTCACAGTTTTTCTTGCCACAACATCAACAAAAGTATATATAGTTGCTCTTTGACCAACATTAATCTGCACGCTGTGTTGAGCATCTTAATCTGCAACCTTAGTCCTTATGTCAATAAGATTGTAAACGTGAAAGTGTACATTTGGCTCATTAAGCCGAGTTTTAGATAAAATGTATTTTCAGATGCAGATGATATGAAATTGGCACAGTAAATCTGATTAATCTTTCACTATTTTATTGGTTTTTATTATACAGTTTATAAAGCTACTCAAATGCAAACATATTTGATGAATGTTCTTTTTAGAATGTGTGGCTCTAGGCCAGATGTTTTCAACCTGGTGTCGTCGAAGAGCTTCTAGGGGGTCTGCCACTCTAGCTTGGTGTTTCTGTATGGTTCATATCATAAAAGGGCTGAAAACCTCTGCTCTAGGCTAACCTCCATTTCTACAAACTAAACAATCATTTTAAACAATTCACAATCACTTGACTAAGAGCTTTTATATGTATGTGGTTTGAAATTAACTCTCGAATTGATTTACCTGAATATTTACTTGAACAATAAGATCAAAATTTTATCAAAAAAATAAGCTATATTTTCAAAGTTGAACAAGAAAGATGGTTGCTGTTTTGGATTTTATCGAACCACCTCATAAACGTATGGCTGAGGAACTCAAATAAATTAGAGATATGTTGTTCGTAGTGGAGTATCCCAACAACAGATTCTTCCCACGTTTATATAAGAATTGATTGTTTGAAAAGTTAGCTTCGAATCGAATTGTCCGCATAAAACAAATTTAACAGTTGGTTCAGATACTAAGTCAGTGCCATTTCAAGTACTAATATACGGTAACATATATATCCAGACATTTTTTATTCCATAACATTGGTTGAAATGACTTAACTTGGAGGAAAATACCACAAATATCTTTTGTGAAATGTTGGTCGATACATGGATGACAAACGCTTGATTTTTCTGAGCGAAATATCATGAATATACGATTTTTATTCCTTGAATTAACAAATTTATGAGATGAATAATAGGAAAATTAAATTTTTGATGATTTTACTGCCAATACGGGCTACAATATCATTAATTTATCTCAATAATCGAAGTCGAAATTCCCTGACAACCCAACATATCTTTGCCGTCCAAACATCAATAATACGGCAAAGAAGACGAAAACGAGCATGACTCCAAACGATAAGACGATTCCGATCAGCACGTAGGAACTGTGATCTTAAATTAGAACAAAACCAACAACTAGTTATCGAATCAACCAGAATATTGTGATCTTGAGAACCTTCTCCTTTCTGACCGTGGTGTTTACCGGAGGCAAGAAACATCTACCTTTTATGGTTCATTTACCTCAACCTGACTTGAAACGCTTTTTTTGAATCGTTTTCTTTGTTGGTCGTGGTAACCGTTTTGAGGCTAGTAAATATTACTTCCTTACCAAAACTTCATCGACTGGTTTTGGTGAATCGAACAAACGCATCGGTCTTTTTTATGAACGGCCATACGATTTACGTTCGGTACCAACTAGCGATACGTAATCTTCTGGAGTTAAAACTAAATCAATCTCTTGGCAGAAATGCAGACAGATTTGGCCGAAACGGTTGACAAATTTAGAACAATCTTTCCAATCCTTCGATCCGTAAGTAGCGGTAACATCGTTGAAGCATATTTTAGCTCCATTTTGAGCAAAACTACCCCTATGGCTCTTCAAGTAGTCACGTTTAACTAATTATATCTTTGCAAACTTTCAAGATGGCTGTCTTCGAATTCAGCATCTGAGTGCGATACCATAAAGACATCATCAACTAATTTGTAATGAATAAAAATGCTGACTCTTTGTCCGCATTTCTCAAATGGAATAGCCACATATGAAGCATAGGCGCGAATTTTATCGGCCACCACATGGGATTCGTTAAAGTCAAAGTTTAAACTTTGGTTATAAATCTATACTCTCCAGCGTTTCCGTCGGTCTTCATATTAAATTCTACTTTGAGAAAGGGGTCTTGAGGTGGGATCAATATGTCTCTCTAATATTAAGCAACCAAGAACCATTGGCTTTATGATTGAGGGATGTTCATCAGCTGAGACAAATTGGGGTAGAATCGCTAAAACGATGAATAATTTCATGCAAATCGAGTTTGTAATGAAATTAGAGCCCTGATCCGTATCTTGTACCAAATAAACATGAAAATACCAGTTTTTTAGTTTGTGGTGATGATTTTTAATTCATTACATGTAGACAATACACTATAAATGATCAATGTCACATCAGATTACAGAACCTTTCATAGACTGGGTCAATCGAAGACAAGAGATAGTTTCACGTTTTCTTACAATAATCAACACACCAACAAAAATGTCTAATTAAGCCGTCCGATTGTTGTTTAATATACCTGATTATAACATGTATCTTTCTTACAATCCTTCTAAACTGAAGCCGTAATTAATTTTATTGAATCGAAATGTTAGATACGTAGCTTCTCGCTATCAAACCTCTTATTTCTGATTTAAAAAAAAACGGTTTTGTCTTTGGTCCAACATTATAGAGATCACAAAATACCGCAAATTTAGTGTTTTTTTCGTTTGATAAACTATTCCTCGTGTTTTCAAAATGAATGCATGGTATTCCGAAAAGATTACACCATTTCCGTACGAAATGGCCGACTTTCCGATGCTGACATTCAAATGTTCTGAAGTGTATTTATAATTAAATTGATATTTATATAGATTCTACCTTTTAGGGTTATGATAATATTCATTCAGATTCAAGATTTAAAAATTTGTGCTGTCGTTTACTATGATTTAATTTTGCCTTACAACAAAGAATCTTTCTAAAATTTACTTTTTATAATAAATTCAATATACCAAGTGAAAAACTTGTTTCAGAATAAACATAGTGCCATATAGGAAGATTAAACCAATAAAATCGAGGAAATGAAACGAGAGTTTTTTAGAACGTTTGTAATTTTATAAAATTTTTTGTTCGTAACCCAATTAATGGTGTAGTTTATTTTCAAGAAACTTTCCCATTATTTTTCAAAAGTTTCACAGACAAAGTAGATTCTCTCTTTTAATTCACAATAGCATGTAAATTAGAACACATTTGGTAAAGTCCGACGAAATATTCACATTAGCGATCATGTATGAAGTTCTCAAAAGTAATTTAACTTTTTATATTTCGCTATTTTACGTCTGTAAGGGTACTCATCATTAATTATTCTTGAATTTACGAAAATATTATCACAAATATAATAGAGTTAGATAATTTTAATCAGTATGTTTCTAAACCATGCGATTTGCGAGGATTAGACAGAGTGAAGGCTCTCAGTTTCATCGTGTTTATGATCGAATCCAGGTTGACGCATACGTTTGACGATATACGATAAAAAACATCGGTATCTTTTCTTCATTTCTAAGATTGCTTTAAATCGAAAAATGAAACAATATTAAAACGACGATTTCCTCATAGAGCTATTCTTGAACTACATATAAACTAAACTCTCGTTTAATTATTCCGGAATAAAACAGCATATGTTCCGAAAACGAGATTGGTTGATTCAGATTGTATCATTATAATATAGCAGAGAAAACTTCGTGATCGATGAATGGAATTGATGGTAAAAAAAAGTAAAAGATTGTATATTCTTTCAATAACCAATATATTCCACTGAGACAAGGAATTACCGCTCAATATACAACAAAACTTCAGTCAGATATGGATATTTAATTACCAGTTTCTGAAGAGTTCAATCGATGATCCATCGGAATCTATTTAAACCATCAAATATCGTGGTACCTGTCATGACGAACTTATTTCATTCCAGAGATGCATACGTTATGCGAGTTGTTCATAATATGAAACAAGATTATAAGTATATTGTTTACAAGGAATTCCTCAGATTTGTTTCACGATCAGTGAAAACTAAATGATGATTGTCTTCTGTAAGAGGTAAAACACTTGTACAAACTTTTCTGAGCAGAAATAATTTCACTATCGATAAGTTTCGGGGCCTATAAGGTAAAATAATTAACGGAGACTTTTTGATCAGGTCATTTTTAAGTTTTATTTAGCTCATATAGACATTTCCATTTGAGACATTTGACACATGTGCGACTGAATGAACGGAGTCAAATTACTGGTTTGTTGTTGATATTAACAACCTGCCTGTTTCTCAGCTCCAGTGGGAACTAGTTTATTGGAATATTTCGGGCTAACCATGATGCAAGACAGAAAACTCAATGAGTTACACTTTGAACCTTAAGTTTTAACCAACAGTAATCACAGGGAAGTCAATCCAAAAAAGGCATTCTCTTAGTGGGCAACACACATTTGTGCCCATTCCTTAATTTTTACGAAGTAAAAACGCATGATCCATGCGTTATTTGAGTTGGTGAAGCTCTGATGTCATAAAACAATGTTTTAATGTACACATCAGAATAAGAAAATCTTGGCATATCTGGAGGATGAATTTAATTTGATTTTACTGAAAGGAAGTATCAAATTGTTATTATTTTTAGTTTGATATAACGTATTCGCAAAATGCTTTGAAATTTAAAATATCAAGTTATTTATGATTATATCGTGCTTTCATAGAGCTTTAAACACATTATGGATTAAATTTATAACTTTGAATTTTGCACCATTTCTCGATCAAATGTACCTATGAGCTCACTCAAAAGGCCGACTTATTTTTGATAATAAAAATGAATTCACATAAGAGAGATGAAGTTTCAATTATGTTAATTAAATAAAAATGTTCTCTTTGTAACACTTAAGAAGTAAATCATATAGATTCTCCGATCCATCTATTGTAACCTTTTTGCGACATTTACCTTGAAGTTGTGGCAATAGATGGCTGAAAAAAGTTGGCATCACAAATAGCTAAATTAGGCTTTGTGATTGTCTTCCTTAAAAAAAAGTTCTTTTTCATTCAGCAGTGGGGATTAGGAAACCAAAATGCTGTTTTGTTGCCCCTTGATTCTTTGACATGACGAATCTCTCTTGAATGATGTAATTGAATATTAACCATTACAAATATATAGGGGGGGGGGTCATTTGACATATAGACAATTTCTTGTTGAATAAATCCAATTTTTTGTAACTGTGAGAGTGCTAGCATACCAAAAATGTTCCCTTCGTTCTCATTACATTCTCATTCAATACTTCGAATATGAATAACCAACAAATCATATTGTTTTGGGTTGAAAAAATCGGTTTTCACAATTAATTATGGCCTGACAAGCAATATGATGAAGAGATCACAAATAAGTTTTTTGCGTACACTATTCTCAACGGGTAAGTGAAATAGAGCTGTTTTTTTCGAAAGAGAAAACGATTAACAATCCTTATTTGGATATTCGTGATGCCAACTTGTTGCAGTCATCTATTTCCACACTGTCAATGCAAATATAACAAAAATGCTTCAATAGATGGATCAGATAATTAATACTCTACTTCCCTAGAGTTACCAAGACAGAATTTTTATTTGATTAATATAGTTTTTGAAACATCATGCCTTTTATGCCAATTCATTTTTATTATAAAATAAAACCCGCCTTTTAAGTGAGGCCTTAGGTACATTGAATTAAAAAAATGTGGTCATGTGTGACAAAAATGTGTTTTGACTGAGCCCATAGGTAGATTTGGTGGGAAAGGTAATATCTACTCAAGTTTTAAAGTCTAGTAAGTCCGTTTCATATTTTTTAGTACGAGCCACTCTACTAGTGTCCCTACAATGTAGATTTCTGTAACAGAGGCCATTTTCTTGTGTTTATTGTTTAAAACTTATATTATGCGCCTCTTGAAGGGTTTTTTAACTTCTGATGGTTAAAAATCAATCTGTAAATTGAATTTCAGCTATTTATGTGAGAATGCTTAAACCTGGCTTTTCCCTGCTAAAAGAATACCAGTTAAACATTATGTATCGAATTGACATCATCTTATTCAAATATCATTCGAATTAACCCTTTCATGCCCATTGTTGCCATATTGCAACAAAAGAGAAAACACTAGCTTGCCGATAGTTATTGATTTCAATTTCTATATTACTACTTTTTCATAGATAAATGTTTCCTCGACTTCACAATATTTTTTTCATGGCACAGATTAGGACAACAATTTCATTATTAGAGTAGGCAAAACATATTTATGATCGGGAAGATATTGTTCAATTGGAAGCGTTTTTTATCCATCCAGAAGTGTCTGCAACATATTAAACTTTGACAAACATATAATAGATAAAGTAAAAAAACACAATATTTATCTGTTTTAAGTTATTCAGTAGTAAATTATATAGTTATTTGCTCATGAGTTGGTTGTTGTCATATGGCACCAATGTGCATGAAATGGCAAAAACAGAAACTGTTTTGTAGATTACCAAGAAAAGTAATAAACTAAAACATCATATTTGGACCATTATTGAGTTTTATAAAGTTTTAATTCACACTACAAATGACAGAAAATACTTTTAACAGATAAAAGTGCTATTATAATAAAGTGGTTCCATTAATGCGCCGGCCATTTATAGACATGTGGGAACAACAATTCTCTGCGAGTGTGTGATGATTGGACCTATTTTTTTTCACGAAAAAGATTTGTATATGTATAATATTTTATAAAACAATTCAAATTATTTTTTTTATCCCCTTGGAAAAAATGCAGGCATGAAAGGGTGAACCTGGTCATCCTCGTAAAAATGGAACTGATTTAAGTAAAACAAGAAAAACAGTTTAGAAAAATTTCCATTTGATATTAATTATCACCCTGCCAATGCGCAATTATCCACGTTGGCAACTATCACGATTACTTCTTTCTATTTGTTTTTGAAAAGTAAATTTTTACATAACCTACATTGATTATGAAAATGGAATGAAAAGCCATCAGTTGGAATCATAAGTAAAACTTCAAAGCTATGGCACTAATTCGGATTAAACGAATAACTGATAAGATAAATTTCGAGATTTTCAGGTGTATCATTTAAATAAAAGCAAACATTTAAGGTTCAAAGACTATTGGCTTCCTAGACCTCAAAAAATCAAGCGGGTATATTTGACAAAGATCGTTATGATTCCAAACTTCTGAAATATAATCATTTATAAAAACTTATGAATGGTTGAAACTATATAATAAATGCCATACTTGGGGGGGGGCTTGATGATCAGATTTATTTTCGAAATCTAATTCTGCCGAGTTCTTAGTCATATAACATGGCGGGAGAAACCGTACTTGACCATCATTTCGTCCAGGTTTTTGAACTGTTCGACTATGCCTGTTAGAGGTATTTATGTTTTACTGCTGACCGAAACGAGAGTATTTCTAACCAATTTCTCTATAACATTCACGGATATATAAAGTATTACACCTAGTTTTTTGTTCAGTAATTGACACATAGAAAAGAAAAGGTTTCATGAAGCTACAAGAAAATGTTTGTTCACAGCGTCTGTTAATCGTTGTTAACATATGCGAATCGACTAAGAGACCATTCACAAGATCCCAAAGGTAACCATGAGTTCTACGAGTGGCTCGAGTGTTTAAAAATACTCAGGAATTACACGAAACTAGTTGATTTTTTAATAAGATCTGAGAACAGCTGGGATTCTAATTTAATCAATATGGCAACAATAATAGAGAGCATACGGGCTATCAAATTAGAATAAAAAAATAACAAAAGCTGAGGCAGAGATCGGAGTAGCTGTTGATACAGCTGTCAGAAGATGTCTCTTACATTCCCCGAAACCAAAAATAATCCAACTCTCTGAGGTTGAGCGACTTGATTCGAAAAAAGACCTGTAATTGTAGATAATAACTGATTTAGTCTGATACAAATTTTATTAAAGGCGAAGAATGATTCTTTAAATAATCTGAATTCATCAACCAAAAGTCCTAAGATTTGTGGTTTGAACAAGGAGATTTATCCAAAACAAACCAACACATCTAAAACAACAATGAAATTCATAAATACAGTATTAGTGATGCTTCGAAAAAACTTTTAGAAACGGTTCGGAAAAAAGAATCCTCTTGTGAAAAAAAATTTGACAAACGATGAAGATCTTTTGAAGATTTTTTTATAAAAATATGGAGCAGATATATTGAAAATAATAAAGGAAGAATCAAAATCTGAGCCTTTTTTAAACAATGACAGTTTGAATAAACCTTCACAAACAGTTGGTATAGAAGAGGGATCAACCAAGATAATAAGAAAATGGACACAAATAAAAGTTGAATTTGGGCTCGATAGACACCCAAAGCATCTTCAAGCGAAATTCATAAAGATTGTATCCAATCACTGCAAATCTGTGGGCGAAAATACCAAAACACTTAATCTACTTACTTTATAGGCTTCTAAACCATTTTAGATGATTATAAACATTCAAATATCAGATGAAAAAAGTAACATTTTATCAATATAATGACACCCTAAAGTGGCGATATAGCACTGATGTTTCCGAAAAACGAGGTATTCGATTTTAATATTTTGGGTAAAATTGATTTGTTTTAACTCTGAGACATTGAAGATTTTTGATGTATATATGTTCTGAACCACTTTGAATTGAGGCGCTGTTAATGAGTTCTTATTTTTTGAAATCTTAAAAACGCAATAACCAGATATGAATGAATCATCAGTTCACATTAAAATTTAAGTGATTAGAGCCTGACTAGAGAGTTCTTACTTTAAATAACTCAAACAGAGATATATACTGCCGATATATTGGGTCATTGGCTTTAAATAACTTCTCTGAAATGTGAATGTTCAAAAGAGGAGTAATAGATTGTCTCAAAACCTATAAAGAAGTTGATACAGACTTGGATTTCTTCATATTTATTACGGTTAGACACACAAATTAAATTGCAATATTTAAAAACATATCTACTGATTGACTATATTGTAGCTATATGATTTGCAAACTGATGCATTTTGATTGAAACTGTTTTATATGATTAAAATTTTATACGATTTTGGCGAAAACATAATTGAGTTGAGGATGTAATCCACGACTTTACCTCGTTCACTTGAAATGTTATCGATCGAATAACACCGATAATTTAAACAAACTTCAACAAGAATTTTCTGTTTGCGAATAAATCCATATCTATAATAGTTTAGGAGTTGATGTGTACAAGAAAATTAATACGAATAACTTCGTCTAATCTCGAGTCACGTAAGTGAATAAAATTCAGAATACACAAAGATATAGAACACTAAGCTATTTGTCTGGCTTTTGATTTTATTTTCCATGTGGTTGGAAACTTGAATTTTAAACAAATACTCAAAAAATTTAAAGAATATTGTATTCTGTACGTTAGAAAGTCACGTTATGAAACCAATTTTTCGTCGGAAATAGTGTTGTTGAGTCGTGCTCATGGTTATATGTCAGGTATATATCTCACTTCGCGCTAATTCTTTGATGGATTTTACAAAGTTTGCAAATAAAAAAAATAAAATGACTTCCTTACATGTTACTTCATATCTTATTCTGTGTTCTACATGGCTTCTCTCAATATAAATAGCAAGAACAAACAAAATATGACATTATTTAAGATAATTAGCGGATCTTAATTAGAGTATTAATCAAAAATTGTAGTTTTGGAGCTCTATTTAATTCATATAAATAGTTAAGGCTAGAGATATTTTCGATAACAGTGATTCATATTCTCAGAACCAAGAGCTTTCAGCCTGATAAATAGCATACGCCACGTCAATTTGCTGAAATAAATCTTGCACGATATTCAAACAGTAGGACAAGAACTTAGGGATTGATTCAAATAAAAAGAAACGTATGAAAAACCTGTATTTATCCAATATTTAATGTCTATATGAGGTTTATGTTTAAACTATTGTTATTCCAACCCCAAAGGTGATCCAAGCGTTTTCTTATCGTTTTTTGAGGTCTTTATTCATATCTAAGATAATTTTTTAAACAGTTTCCTCAAATTTAAATTATTACATCATAAATCCCTTCATTTTCAGTTACTAAACAGTTTTAACCTGAGAATCAATGCATATATTCAGATAAAAAACGAATAATTCTTAAAGTATTGATGAATCACATGGCACTCTTCTGGATGCCACGAAAATTCCGAACAAATCCATAGAAACCAAAATACAAAAATTTACGAATGTGTCAACAATAATCGTCTATCATCGATACTGTCATTTTTCTAGAATTTTTATTAATTTCCAATATTCAAAATATAATACACAAAGGCAAAGGTCTTCATCATCAACGACATGTTTATAAAGTGTGAAACAACAAATTATTGAAGTTGTTTAGTTATATCTTTGGATATTTTAGAGTAAAAATTTTAAAAAGGATCACAGAATGATTATTGCTTCGGTAAAAGGGCTGCAATCGCTTGTATTTGACACACTGAAGATCGAAATCTATTCAACTCTAGCTGGTAGTTATGATTTAGCTCAGGAATGATTACTAATCTAAAGATTCAAATATTGAAACACGTTTGAAGCCGTCATCCAAAATTATATCAACTAGATTATATTTGTGGATGTGAGATGTATGGATTGACATATTTGAAAGGAGACCTCCAGTCGCCTGTTGTAAGTTTTGATTTCACTGTAGCTGTACCAGAATATTTAGGGTAAAAATATCTGTTTCTTTGGATTTTCACAACATTTTTCTGGGTACTTTGGTAACTGTAGACCGTATTTTTGTTCGCTTCTAAATGCCTCACATTATAATTTAGAACAAATTGGAATTTATTATGAACAAAAGGACGAAAAATGTGTTTATTCGTTAGATTTTATGAATTGAGGTCATTTTTAAAAAAGAATATGATGGATTGATTGAAAGAATAACTTTAAGATATATTTAATGTTATTGACTGAAGGGATCATCGTGGCTCCAGTCTCTTAAATACTTTTTGGCAACAAAAGTCAAAATAATGATGATGATATGAATTAGAAGTACTCCAAATACGGTCAATACAAAAGCTTTAACGCCGTCATATTTCACTGTTGTTTATACACACATACCCTCATTATGATGTTTTTCATGTGAAACTAGGAAATCACATTTTCCGTCTCTGCTGCATCGATGATCCGGATCAGGTTTCTTGTTCTATTTAAACATAATATCAACTTTAAAACCATCATTGGATCCAGATTTAATGATTGGCTTTTTAGATGCACCTCGTAAATCGTACTTTATCAATGAGTTGACTTACGATTCTAGTCTGATTCCTGTTAACAGAATCATACATGTTAGTATGCTTATCTTTTATTAATACGATTAGTTAACTCTGAATCGGAATTCCTGAATCGAATGGATCTGGGGCTGTCATATCCTGATTCTCTGAGCAATATTTCACGCAAAGTTTGTTAAGATGGGAGACAAAATATGAGCAATCCTTCCAGTCCACAGATGCAAATGTGGCAGTCTTACCAGATAGACAATAAGTGGATCCATCATTAAAAACTGAACCGAAATGGTTTTTAAAATAAGTGCGGTTAACTAATCAATTTCATGTTTTACCTCCATAATGGGCATCCTCGAATGTAGCAGTTGAAAATGTGAGCATTGTATCATTTTGAGATTGAGTTAAATTCAAGAAAAAATGAAGTTTCTGTGGACAACTTTGTACCAACAGATATATTCCATCAGCAGAGAGTTTGGATTTGTTTTCAGCTATAT
Source organism: Thelohanellus kitauei (assembly GCA_000827895.1). Classification (NCBI taxonomy): domain Eukaryota; kingdom Metazoa; phylum Cnidaria; class Myxozoa; order Bivalvulida; family Myxobolidae; genus Thelohanellus; species Thelohanellus kitauei. Next base: position 404,923 of record JWZT01004669.1, read on the forward strand.
GAGAGTCATCAAAATCAAATTTTAAACTTTCCAGCATTCCCTTTGATAGTCAATGAGGCGGTAATTTTGAATTTTGTGTCACCATGTGAAACAAAAAATTCTCGCTAAAATAACTCAGTTAGGTACCCTTGATTCACAGAAAGACAGGAGTAACAGAATTAATGTAAAAGTTCTGGTAAAATCTGAAATATCAATGAGATTCATATGATAATTTTGTGTCACAAATAAGCCACTTATCTATGGTTATTTTTACATGCATTGGCAACATGTATGGAATTTGGTCCATAATCATGTAAAATCTACATCATTTCTCATTTTAACGTACAAATATTACCAAAACATCAAAAATAGTTTTTGTAATTTACAATTGATGAAAGTAACGGAGATGAGTCGAATGATCAATTATGGTGTACGATATGAGACAAATTAATGAATAAGCCTGAATACCAATACATTAAGATTTCTCCAATGATGTTCCCATATATTCTGTTGATTAATGTAGTTATGCATATTTATTTCTGATTTGATTTTTATGAAGTTTTTAGACGATTTTTGACGATTTTAAACGTTAAAAAATGGCAAAATTTATGGGTATTATCACTACGTATGTATCATTTCATTTTTGAGAATTAAGAACTCTTTAATAACAAAAAATCATTTGAATAATAAAAAATTAAAATCTAGTTGTATTAATCGTTAACGTCACGAGTAGTTTGAATATTCTGGCTAAGGTTTTTAGTTAAAATTATGATAAATTCAAGTATTCAAAAACCTCCAGATTTTAATTTTGTTGAAAGATTGAAATGACGCTATTTTTTTTGAATATAAACAGGGATAAATACGAGAAATCTGCATCTGTTCTTACAGGAATGATCACTTATTACAGATACTGAGTATAATTTTGTTAAATTAATATTAGGAATATAATAAACGAAGATTCTCGACTCTAAGATTCCCTTTTAATCAGTAATACTACTTTTTATGGATTAAAAATTACGAGAGTTCAACTATATTAAGTTTGACTTTAAACATATAGAACCGAAAAATAAAAATACTTTCAGAAATGCCAAATAAAATATTTCGAGTTTAAATATTCACATACATGGGTTTGGTGTGTCGAAACACTAAAAATAATCGTCTGTTATTTTTACGCCAATTTTTTCAAGATAGAGCTCGTGTTTTCGAATTCTATGCACTGAACGAAAGTGATTTGTGTAAAAAATGACGTCACAATATTTGATTTTTACTAATTTGTTTTTTACACGTATTAAAATATCATCAATAAAAACCCATTTCACAACACATGACAAGTGGATCGAATAAATTAGAAAAATAAATATTAAAATGTTGAAACATTCTCAAGAGATAATGAATATTTAAACTCCAGCATTTGATTGTCCTAAAATCCACATCGGTTTAAAAAAAAGCATCTTTGTTATAAATAAAATGCGTTCATGTAAATAAAAATCTTAATAATTCAAAATAGAGTCATAAGAATCAACGAAATTAGAACTGAATACATGGATCGAACGAACTCACATATAACTCTACATAATTTTTGATAAGAATGATTCGATATAACCGAGATATAGAACCCCCAACAAAACAGTAACTGATTTAAGTTAGTTTTCAAATTAAGGATAAAAGAACTTATAAACCAAAACCTCAATTAAATTTATTTCCAATTTTACGGTGCAGTTTGCTAAACCATTCAGTTACCGTGGTAAACATGTTGATAATATTGCATATCAAAAGAAGATGCATAATTTAAAAAAAAGATCAAAGTAATTATATGGTTTAGTGAAAATATTTTTCGATATTTAAATAACATCAAGGTGTAACCAGCAAAAATGCGCAAGCGCAACACGCATTACTATGGATAATAAAGAAGAACAATGATTAATATTGTGATATACTCAGTTCGTTAATCTCCCAAAATCGCTCATTTAATATCCAGATAACATATATATTTTGACTAAAATCACAAATGAACGATAAATCTATCAAAAATTTGATGATGAACATGTGGAGTAAATATTTTCGTGCCTACTACACTGAAAAATTGAATTCGTCGATAAAATTTTATATGATAGAATCGTACCGTATTATATTTCTACCTTTTAACTTTAGGATTACAACTATTGAAAAACAGAAAAAGTTGAATGGGTACATACAAGGTAAAGTTAAACCCTTCATTCCAAATTTTATAAATTTAAAGCCCAAGAAAATTCTCTCACTGAAACCATTTCTGATGTACAAATACATAATTGCCAAAAATATGATGATATAAGCATGAGAGGCTATCAT
>JWZT01004669.1:409487-450693 GCA_000827895.1 Thelohanellus kitauei
CATCACTTGTACAGCATGCAAGCCAACCATCCTTACTCAAGGTGTTGGAGACAGGTTAACGAATATGCCACTGCCAAGTATGAAATTGTTTAGAAAAGGTGGGGTTAATTGGGTAGACGCATACCACAATGCAGAAAATGAGGTTTAATTATATATTAATTGATAGGACAAATTTTACCCAGATGCTGTACCTCACCCACCGTTTATTTATCAAGGTATTTCTTGAAATTTAATTAGTTTTTATCTTAAAATAGCCTAGAAACCAATACCTGCCAGAACCGCGCCGATCTTTGAAGAAACAACCAAACAACCCGAAGCAGCAATTCTTCATGAATACGTGGCTGTTCATACAACCTGGTTCCCATTTCTTATCGGTTTTCTGTTTTTACTTATCTCCCTCTCGATTGGATTTGCAGTAATATTTGCCAACAAAAACCGACGAGGATCCATTTATCACTAGAATTACATTAATAAATAATATTAGACTATTAATTGGTTTAGAAATTTTACAGATAATAATTATTTAAGAAAAACAATTATGATCTCGATTTTGTGTCCTATATGGGGTATAAAAAATCTGATGACGAAACAATACTAGTTGTGGCAACGTCTGGTGAGGTTCAGCAGAAGCCTAATCAACTAATTAAGGTATCCCAGTGTTATAAAGATTAATTACACAGCCCGGCATCAAAAAAGGGAAAAAGAAATGTATATGTGAATTAAATACATATGGACACGTTTAATCCAAATATGTAGTCAGAATCTATACAGCACCTCTAGTTTTGATGAGATATGAATTTGTGAATTTCACTAGATTACGTCATATTTCGACTCAAACAGTATAAATTCTAAACATCGGTACATCGATTTAGTCGTTTCCTGTACTCATCTCTCTATTAGGCCTAAATAGAAAGATATTCCTTACAAATAATTGTCGTAACTCGGGCAGCGATTGACTTGATTAAGTGACTGATGCGGGTGCGCAAAGTAAATATTCAAAAAGAAAACTACAGTGTTTTTGCAAATTATTTCTAATATTAACTTTATCGATAAAATATCAATTTAATACTATTTCTTGAAAATAAATAGTTAAAATTAATTTTTGTTGATTTTTTCGAATTAAGACAATACAATGTGTGCAAAAATCGACCAAACAATCTTTGTTACGTTTGTGGTGATTTTGATGTGGTTATACATCGTTGAAAATTGACACGTTTAATAAAAACGGCTGGCCTATATTATTTTCGTTTGGAAATAAATGAGAGACAAAAGCTGGCTGTCAAAGATATATTGTAAAATAAATGTTAGTGCTCTAACTGGTTGGTTGGAAGAGACTGAAAAAACATTACGATTTAGTCGGCCTACGATTTAGGGAGAGCACGAAAACCATATAAATGATTGCTATTTTTGTAAAACAGATAATAAAGGATACTCCAGTAAAAATAAACCGAAAATAACATTTTAAATATTTATTCTGTCCAGAGGCCAATTGCTCTTAATAAAGAGCTAACACTAACAGTTCCACATTCCGGCGAAAATATCGATACCGTGTTCGACAATATGGAACACCCATCTCGTAAATCGAAGGCAGCAGAATTTAAATACCTCAGTTCGTCTATCATAATCCGACAACCCCATCTACTCAACTAATTTATACTTAATGATCTAATCCGATATGCAGAACTTTCTAAATCCATAGTCAAACTTTTGGGTTCCAGATTAAAAAAATGGAACCTGCTAGAAAAAAGCAAATAAATTTCATTCTTAAAGAAGAGACATTCTCAGTTCTATAAGTTCTTTCGTTAAGATCTAGATTTCGTTTATTAAAATGATCTTAAAAACTTTGCAAGAACTACAACTGTCAGAGCAACAAATGTTTTGGCGTCTCTTCATCGACTCATCTAAACTGAGCCTGAAAGCAGCGTTGCAACATAATGAAAATTAGTATCCGGAAGTATCATTATCTCAAGCAGTATATATGATAGAACGATGAAAACATTTAGTAATTCCATTATAAAATTCAGTAAGAACGCTATTTGTGGAGTGTTTGTGTCGATTTAACTGTTGTGCCCATAGTGACAGGATTACAAGATGGTTATAAAAAATGTTGTTGCTTTTTCTAGGGGTGGGACAGTTGAGCAAAAGCGAGCCATTATGTCAAACAAAACTGGTCCTACAGATCACATGCTATTTTGGAAAGTAAAAACATCGCAAACCGACCTTTAGTTAACAGGCAAAATATATTTTGGCAAGCGCGGCATATAATATTAAGCTCAAAAAATTTGGTAAAAGCAATGAACACATAGAGAAAAATTTAAACACCCGGAAACTTAATTTTCAGGTGTAATTGAGGCCAAATTAAAAAAGGTATATTTTTTGGTCCTCAAATAAGAGGAATATTTAAATACCAATTATTCAAATCTAAGTCAGTCGATAAAGGAACAATATAATGAGAAGCTTTTGAAAATATATACCAGAGTTCACTGGGAAACACAAGGGCTAAAAATTATGTAGAGACAGTAGAACGTCGTTTATCCTATCAAAATCTAGGAGGCAACATGTCTAAAAATACATTTATTGAATTATCGTTTGGGGTTTTTGAGAAAGTCGCGATGCTGTGTCTGATGAGAATGGTGAAAGATCCCACCGAAACATTACACACGGAGTAAAGTTGTTGCGACAAATAAAACCTAATAATGTTAGCTGATTTATGCTAAAAATCAATCGAGAAACAAAACATAGTTATAAAAGGAAGCGACCTACCAAATAATTGTTAATTTTTCTACTATTTTTGGATTCATATGTATATGATGTTGATTTGTATCATAAAAGTAAATATCTGTGTAAGACTTGTCCTCAAAATAAATAACTATGTAATATTTGGAATCTGGTAATTTATTTCAACCTAAATATCTAGAAAATTAGTCTCGAGGGCTTAAGTCGGTAAACGAATTTGAACTCTGAAATCCAAAACAGATAGAAATCACAATGCAAGCTTTTTGTCATCAGCCTGTTTCTTTGTTTTTGGCACCAGTGTAATTTGATGTCAAATATTGTTTAAGACATCATTCTCCAGGACACGTTAAAACTAACAACAGTGTCTCCAAATATTCTTCAATGGGATTCTGGAAATCAAGATGCAGTATGTTCATGTTTTACATTGCAACAAAATCAGAAATTATTCTAAACGTATAATCACTGGTTCAAGGATGAGGCATTCGAGATTGCTCACTACATATTCATATAGTTTAAATACGTTTATTATAAACTTTTTATATCGATTAAATATCACCACAATACATTTTGTTAATGTTTTTAATGTATGGAGTCTGACAGATTTTTCATGGGCGCATATCCACCCTACATTCTAATTATCATAAAATCTATCTCTTAATATTTATAGAAATCGATACAAAGGCAACACCAGTCGTTTTATGGTTAAAATAGAAACCATCTCAAATCAGATTACACTTGGATGGATCAGGCTGTTTAATTAGTCCTCTGACCAAAATAAATGAGAATTGTTTTCAAGATAGATAATTCGAATAATGACGCAAGATCTTGATTTGGTGGCTCGGTCACATGAAACTGTTAGATATTTCGATAAATAGCAATGTTTGAAACGATTAGAAATAACTGACGTCAGTTAAAAAGTTTAAATTCATTATTGTTTTCATTGAAGAATCATAAAATTCGAAAATTTGACCTTTAAAAATATAGAAGACAAATATTTGAACTAATTTATTAGATTATACACATTGAATAATTTCATATTTTTCCCCTATATCTTTTCACATAAATCTGGTTATAAATGGAACTGACTTGAAATATATGATATGTTATCAAAACGGCCATCATCTTTTCTGTTTTCGAATATTCTGAATTGAGAATTTATTCCATATAACTTCACTGAACGGATACACCTTTCGACAACCATGTCTCCAAATGTGTGTTCTTCCAAAGATGTTGGCTTATTACAATAATATTTACCATTTCATCCAATGTACAATGGTATTCACTGAAATTTAAGGGGAACAAAGGCAAAATGTTGACGTGTCTAATCGTAAAATCTTTGATCAAGTTTCAACAAACTATGAGAAAATAATGTGAAATGAAAAGTCTTGAATATTAAAATCCGAACCCTCAGCAAATTAATTTCACTACTTTGGAGCCTGTTCCCACCTGAAGGATAAAAATCCAGAGCCTCCATTTCGCTAGTACGATATATCAAGTCTTTAATGGTAAATATTAATCTGAAGGTCTCTATAATAGTTTAAATTACCTTCCATAAAGGGTGGTAAATATATGCATAGGCAGAATTGTTCTGGGAAATTTTAAAGGACATCTCATCCTCCACCCCACCATGTTGATATCCATTAATGTTTCACCCATACGATTTCCAGTCTTATTTAAAACATGAATCCTCATTTGAACCAATTTTGAAAGTTTTCCATTTGTTCTTCTGATTCTTTCATATGCTATCAAGTATTTTCTCCTTCGATACTATTTAAATTTTGAGAATACAACAAGCAACAAACACGTCATCTTTACGTCATTAAAAAAATCCAAAAATTTTGAACGGAAACCTGACACAGAATGGGGAGTGTTTAACACCTATTCACCCGAATATGTACTTCTGACACTTTTGGTTTGAAATGCACAAATAAAGGACCGAAATTCGAAAAATCATCAATCGTATGAACCACTTCCTCTGTATTCGGCCAAAGATAAAAGTGATACTTGGTGAAATAAGGAAGTGATTCATGAACTCTCAGATATATTATCATTTCCTGTGTATCTTTTAAAATTACCAGATAAATTTGAGGGTCGCTCGGATGATTCATTACTATGGTTGATTGACAAGTCGTTCCCCTAAACACCAAAGCGTAGAAGAATTCTTCACTCTTAACTATTGAATTATCCGTGGTGTTGCAATGAAGGATCTGGATTTGCATGTGGATAAATGGTGGGAAATAGAAGAAGAAAACGTGAAGTCTAAAACCTACGTAAAGAGGGCTATCACTATTGTCCTATTTCAAAAAAAATCAAACAATTAAATAGCAAGCTTTTACGTACTCTAAAGATGTGGGGTAACTTTGAAATTGGGGAATGCCTGCGAGTAAAACTAAAAACATCATCACAATTAAACGGACAATTACCAAAGATCTTCCCTATTATTTAATTAATATAAATAACACATCAATTTAAAAAGTAATACCTTGAAATGTTGTCAGGGTCATTTCGAAATACAAACTACACCATTGCCCGTTTCGAAATTACCACCTTCCAATATGGACATTCAAAAGTTCCATATTGTGTATATTTATTATTAAAAGTAAATGAAAATTTATAAAGATTCTATCTTTTAGGGTATTTAAAATATGCAGTTATATTATCGCGTCTAACATGTGCAGTCGTTTAATGAGATTGACCTGAGCCTATCAGCAATAATCAATCAAAGATTTATCATTTACTTTATTATATTAAAAAAACTGAAATGTACTTTTGAATGTCACCATCGGAAATTCAGAAAGAAAACGGTGAATCGTATTCAGACTGCAGTTATTTCATTTTATCACTAAAAACTACTCTTGCTTGTAAATAAAACGTGAAAATAGTTTATGAACACACAGATTTACACTTGTTTCTCTTCCCCCAACCATGAACTTTTCCCATCCCTTATTAGTTGATGAAAATATTCCAGTGGATCGTATCCAATACTCCCCCATCTTTTTAAGTCCTGTGACATTTTAATGGTCTCTAAAACTCACGAAACAAATGTACTCATAAGATTTACGTGAAGCTATTATGAGTTTCTTTACCCGTAACCAGATATGCCCCATTTGATTGGCCTTTAAGGCTTAAAATCTTTATTATCGCCATTATTTCTGAATGTGGCTCAACAGTAAATTAGCTTTTTTATCACACGAATATATTTTTGAAATTTTGGTCATAAAGGAGTGGTCCGTATATATATATTTTGGCAATCTCATTTATGGTCTTTCGACTGTCATTCGATGTTTTAAACTTCTAATTGGTTGATTATATTTAAAAAGTTGTAATCGCTGGGTATCAATTGATTCAATACATTATTCATCGCCATTTTTGTTTGAATTCGTTATATTTACAGTTAGACATTTTGATACAGTGATATCGAACACGAAGGAACAATTTTGATCATATGTTTGACCCTGGTTCCTCTGAGTATTCTCCATGGGTTCCGTCATAATATAATTTGATAATGAAATCATATTTGACTGTTATTGGCAATATGATAAAACTATTTAGTCCATTTTATTAATCGTCCAAAATAATTTAAATATAATTATTTCGATTAGTAATAAGCCACAGTGGTCCAAAATCACTCTGAATCAAGTAATCATAACTTTAAAATAAAGCTTAATTTGTACTTAAATGCTTGAAAAATCAGTTCTTAAATCGAGATTTTATGATTAATACAGATTTTTCCAATCTATGCAGCAGTTTCGGTTGAATATTATTTCGCCTTTATTCTCATTACACCATTTCCGCCCAAAATGGCCGATTTCCTGATAAAGACATTCAAAGGTTCCGACACAAGTTATTATAAAAATGAATTTTAGAAGGATTTTTTTAATGTAAAACTCAAAAAAAGCTCGGTAAACGACAGCACATATTCCACTCTTGAATCTGAAGGAATATTCTCACAACCCTAAAAGGTAGAATCTATATCAATATCAATTCACTTATAAATACCACGTAAGAACCTTTGAAGTCACCATCGGAACGTCGGCCATTTTGACGGAAAATGGTTTGTTAATAAAAACATTACACAAACATTTTAAGAAAGTACGTGTGTGAATGTAGAGATAAAATACAAGGACTCTTTGATATATTTTATATTTTCTCAGGTAACAATTTTTAACTATACAAATCCAGTAGCAACGCTAAGATTTGAACGAATAGTATAGAATTAGTAGGCTCATCAGAAGATGAACAGAGCCAATTTTTGAGTCAATATCGTTTATCAAATTATATCTCGATTTCTTCAATATTTATACAGCTTACATCCTTTAAATGCTTACACATATCTCTACGATCATTATATGATTTGAGGAAAATTTTCAAAGTCAAAGAATCTTTGTTTTTTTTTCAGTGTTTTTCAAGTATATAACGAACCATTTCTTGGACTAATTCGTGTTATACATAAATTGATCTGCAGGCATCCTTTTAATGGTGAGAAATATTAATATGGTTTATCCTAATTTTGATTCTTTGTGCCAAAACCAAGGTATACAGATCTTTAAACATTCAAATATCTTCAGAGGGTCTTGTTTGATATATTAGGGGTTTATAAACTGAATTTTAATTTGTTTGCATCAATAAGTTTTTTCCTTTCTCAAAAACTTTGGATAGAACTGCTCTCAGTATAGATTCATCACTGTTTGAATCGTAAATTGATGTAAAATTAAAATGAGGGAGCGTATCGTAGAGTAAATAAGTGAAACCCTTTTTCAATTCGTTAAACGGTTCAATCCTTCCTGTCCCACCAACCAGCTTGAAATGTTTCTCATACCTTTGATGAAATATGCAAAATTGTAAAAATTTGAAATAACAAGAGGTACTATAACTAAAAAAAACTCACAATTAAATGTTTCCATGATTAGAATGATATTTCAGATTGTTAATAATTAATATTTTCTGATTTATCTAGGATTGGAAATTGTAAACATGGCATGCCCAGATATACTATCTGGGTCAAGAGAGATTTTGTCTTGGAATAACATTCCCTGATATTGTATTATAAAATTTTCAACAATACTGAATTTTTAAAGTGGTCTTAAACTCTTAAACTCTGGCATGATCAACATTTCGTAACTACAGGTCAAAATATTTCTTGTGTTTGAAAGCCAAGGGACGTATTAAATGGTCATATATATCACTTTAAATAACCGTAAATTTATGCTTAGATTATTTATGATAGTTGCTCCTTTAACAATCAAAAAATGTTATAATATGGTATATTTTACAAAAAACTAATGAAAAATGTAATGAATTTCATTTATTTACGAGATTATAACATTTTATCTCTGTGTTACTCAAAGATTATCACGGGTTATTTTAGATTTCTACTTTTCAATCTTTGAAAAAACCGGATACAAAACTCGCTGGAGCAACCATAAAAAATACAACTATGAAAGCACAAACACAGGTTTCTTCTTTATACAGAAGCATTTAATACGTTGGCTGTATTCGATTTTGCCACTACATCAAACCGGTCGGTATACTTGTAAAATAATTATGTACTCAGATTTTAGTGGCAGAGAATGCACTGAAGATAACATATTTTCATATATGCAGCAAATATTTATTCTCCCGTCATAAAATTGACTGACGTCTCACTGAAATATTACTTGCTGGATTCAAAGAAACTATGGGCTGAATCAACTCCACGACCAGTAGTTTCTCATTTGAGTTTAAAGGTTTGAAAACTTCATTATTTTTCTAAATTATTTAAAAATACTTGATGGTGAATGTTTTTTAGGTTATCTAAGCGTGATAAATCGGTCAAGTGTCCTTTCAAACTCTTGATACTAGAACCTATCAAGAAATTGGGAAACCATGGTTTTAAGTATCCGAATAACTGAAACTCATAAGGCCTATGACATAATGTGCGAGAAGGTCGTGCTTGCGTAAAGCTATGTATTTAATGATTTGAGTTTGCATTTGTTTGTCCTGATGGACTTGTTCAAAGCAATCCTAATTTGTGATGCCCAGAAATATGAGGTGAAATGGCTTGCTATTCGAAAGATATCATTAAATCAGCCAAATTTAGATGATTGATTTCGATTATCTCTTGACATATATTTTACAATTTTTTTGAAATTTTATTCTAAATAACTAGTTTTAAGCTACTTTGATTTAAGTTAAATACCATTTCAAAATGTCTTAATATTTATTCACAATAATAATTAACTATTCAAACCTATTTGGGGCATCTAGCTGGCAAAAGCGCTAAAAATCCATGAGCGTACAATTGTATGAACTATTTTGGATTGTGAGGGCCATGCTTCCTTAGATTAGGCTCAATCTTGAAATGAGTCTTTAGTCACACTGCTGTCCTTTGACTAGCAAGCACATATTTAATGTAAATTTCCCGATTCTAGAAGTTGAGTTGGTAGAGATGCTGTAAAATTAAAAATACCATATGTTTTGATTTAAGTCTTGTTATTGGTTACGTTATGATAGTTTTGGAAATGTCCATTAAACGATCCTAACTCGTTCATGGCTCGTATGTTTCGTGTATGTGGCATACTGATGAAGTTTCATATAATCTTCGAACTTTTATCGATCTTGTGAAAGGGATAAGACGTTTTTTCAATACAGTTTATTTATAAGTTCCAAATATGATTCAAAAAGTTCAGAGAAAACCAAACAATCCGTAAAAGAAAAACAATGAAATCTTACATAAGTTAGACATGTGAAAAAAATATAAAAAGCTAAACCTTTCTCATGGTGTTTAAGATAACACTATTTCAGAGTGGAAAATGAAGGCCGTATGAAAAATGTTTAATTCTGTCATTGATTGAGAAAGAACAAGTCTCATAGTGGCTGAGTGTACATATGTCAATGATGCAGTGTTTAAATTGTTTCCCATTGAGAAACGCTCGTAATTAAAATAATGGCTATACGTTTTAATTTGCCCTCTCAGCTTTTAAGACAGACAATTATCTTCAGAAAATTCTACCCACGTGACCATATTGCGTCCATGTTGGTTTTTTGTTCAGAATCATCGGTTTTACTACTGTATTTTTCGGTGCATAGAGCTCACCCTTATATAAACCGCATCCACCTAAATTTTCAAAAAATGGTATTTCTACACATATAAGCAGCATAGTTCTACTCTATATACAACACATGGCTTGTAGTCAAGAAAGCACGTTAAACGGTATAAATTCGTATATTAGTTGCGTTGTTGTATAGACCGCAGGGTTCAAATGTTCTCCGAATTTGAGATAAAGGCCGCGGCTTATACACCGTAAAGTACAGTAAGCTTTCCGAGATCCCCTAGACAGTCGACTAAATCTGGTTTTACTGTATTTATAAAATCATCAAATTAACACCCGTTTACGAAGAATAATTGGTTGAAAGCTACTACATAAAAACGGGAGATATGCAATGTGTTCGAAATATTTTTTAACCTGACCAAAATACCTAAATTTATTTAAATAAATGGTCATTTGATCCAACAGAATCAATATGTGATCTAATTGATCTCCTCCGAAAATTGACTGTTTGAAAAATTGAGTACTTATGTACACTCTTCTTGGTATTTTCGGCAATAACATAACGCCCATAATTGCAATGATGCATATTATTAGTATACCGATTGTGGTGTATATATAAACTCTGTCATCTTTTTTCCCTTTGGTTTTAACAGCGTATTCTTGATAAAGAGTTTCAACTAAGTTAATTTTGTAAAATTTACTCGGAGTCCCACAGTCTTCACCGCCATATCCATCCAAGCAGCTGCAGAACGTATGAAATTCCTGATGAAAAACTAGATAAATGCTTAGATTACTTCACAATACATCTGCTGTAGCGCATATTCCTTTTTGACAAATCGGTTTGCAGTTAAGTTCACAAAACATACCAGTATATCTTTGCTGATCGCATGCACACATGTATTCATTCTCAAAAACAAAGCACGTGGCTAGTTGTGACCAAAAGTACCTCCGTTTTGGCATACATTACCATCCATCGTACAGATTGTTTCGTTGCAATATTTATCTCCTTTATAACTAACCAGGCATTGACATATATCATCTTGGTCACATTTTCCATGTATCGGATCGCAGTAAATATCACAATCGGTAATCTCGCAATATTTTCCATAGAATCCTTCACCACAAACACATCTGAAGTTATCTTCGTTTATCTATTAAACGTGTTTATACTTTAACGCACTTAGATTCTTTATGACACATCTTTTTTTGTTCCGGAGAACATGGTTCCGCTGATATACGTGTATATATACATGTGTCACATTTTGGCGCGTTATTAAATCTTTGATCAACGCACCATTTTTGTCCAGTTTCCCAATCACATTCGAATTTATCATTTTGTTGACATGCCCATTGACAATTCACACCAGTATAACCTTGGCACCGATAACTAATCATCTTATAGCATACCTGACATAAATTCCAAAGGTTCCATTCTCATTCTTATTCACAAATGAAGTTTTTGAACCTCTAAAATCTATCCAGATTCTTTTTTCGGTGTCATTTGTGAGAGAAATCATATTTTCAAACTTCCAATCATGAAGAGTTTTCGTTTTTCCAGTAAGATTATTATTAATCTCGATTTTCATAACCAATACATTGTTTATCTATCATAATCACATTTACTGCGAATACAGAATCAACATTTTCCGGTTCTCTCCAAACTTCAGTGTGAAATAAATGAAGCCCGATATCCACATCATATTCATCTGCTAAATAAATTTTTCTGTTTTCCGAAACGTGATTAAATCTTGTGTAGGTCAAAACAAAACAATTTTTGATATTAGAATCGCATATTTGTTTAACTATAACTACATTCATATACTATGAGTCTCAAGATTAGGTTTGAAGTTGGAAACCGCCATTTCAAATCTCCGATAAAAATCATTATTGATTGCACTTGTTAATATAAACATATTACGACTCTTGCTCTCCTTCGTATTCGTTCTCTAATACTACAGTCCATTTAAAATTGACGAGTATCAGAATACACAATGAAATGTTTCGACCAAGTTTATGATAAAACCACATACAAATAATCAATGTACTAAATTTTAACAATGTACTTATAACTATGTTATCACGATTCGTTTGTCACGACAATAAAAAATTTTCGCTTAGGTGTAACTTAGGGAATAACCAAATACTCATAAGGACTGGTCTTTATTTCTGTTGACAAGTGTTTAAAACACAAGATAATTGTTATTATACCATTTTTTGTCGATTAACAATGTTAAATGATTGACTAAGAATTATTAGTTCGATGAATCTGTGTTTAAATATGTTTTTGAGATTTCTATAATCGTATTTGGATCTAATTAGATAAACATGAATATTTTGAAACGAAGGTCCAACAATTCTGAAACATGTAGATGTTGAATAATCCTTGAGTATATCAATGTAATTTAGGTTTTAATATCAAATTAGATTTTGGTCCGTAATGATCTAACCGAAAATATAGAATCCATCTGATACACTAAGTTAAAAACTTTTAAGTTAACGATTCGGATAAAATACGTCATTTAAAAAAAAGGAGTATGATAAGGAAATTCCGTGTTAAAGAATCCCAATCGAGAAATATTATTTATTCAATTGAAACAATTTATATTTTATGTTTATCAAAAAATAAGAATTTCGCCTCATGTAGATTTGGAATATTGACATATTCTTGATCATGTAGTCATAATCTAAGTATTTTCAAACTGTGAAATGACCTTTATCTAAGAATTGAAGAATTCCTCAAGATTTCAAAATAAAATTTACAAAGAGGAGATTCCGTTGAATGGGTTTTTATTTGTTGAATTTACAAGAATCAAAATGCGTTTATTATCAAATAAGACGTTATCATTTGATTGACAATTGAAAATGTTTTGTGGTCAAGATTTCGTTGATTTAAAAATACACATATTTTAATTCTAACAGAGGGATTCGAACACATATTTTGTTCGATTCTAATTCCTTGGCATTAGTTTAAATGTTGAATATATTGTTAAAACTTAGTTTAGCATTGTTGAAAATTTTAAAATTAGGATCTTACATAAATAAATCATGGATGTTGTTTAGAACATAAAATATCGGTATTTTATTCTAATTATATTGAACAAAAAGAACACATTAGTCTATATTTATTCAAAATGATTAAATATCTGGATTGACCTTATTTTTTGAATGGGAACTCACATCCTACAAACTCTGAACAATGCCCTGATTTACATTTAAATATGTAACAACGTTTTTATAAAAGAAGATAAACAGGTGCGAAATCAACAACACTGCTAATTTATATCGCATAAGATCATCACTATCGTCAATTAACATAAAGGGCATTTCGATGCTATTGATCTAATGTAGGATTAGAATCGCAATTATAGAGAATGGCAGCTTCATGATGGGGCATGGTTGATGAATGTTCTAACGATGAAAATAAAACCTTAGTTACATGCTGAGAAAAAGGGTTTATTTGACATGAAAAACGGGTTTTTAGAAATATGTTTTGACAGGTGTGAAGTTGGTACAAAAATGGACGGCATATGTCTACATTCTGATGCGATGTTGAAAAAGATTTTTATTGGTATAAAATTTAAATTGGATTTTTTGGCTTTGTATTACTGCTCGGTAATCAGTGACTTTAGAGGATTATTAAAATTATATATTATAAACATTCTATGATACATTATAAAATATTCACTATTTTTGTGTATACTGCACACAAACGAAAACGGAAAGCCCGAAAAATTATCGTGGATTCATTGACAAAATTTATCCATCTTAATTTGTATGAATTTCATGCAATGAATAATTCGTAGAAATATCAGAAAATCAATAATCTGAAACTATATTTTAAAATACAGGACATTAGTTATAAGCACGAAGAAATATTCACTTTTACAATTCTTTTAATTAAATTAATTGAAATAGCTTATTTATTCAAGGTATACGTTAGGAGATTCAGCAAAGTGCAAAAAAAATTTATCCTCATTTTTTTATTTGAATATCTTGATGTCTTTTCGAAATGCTGATCTGCAGTATTGATCATGATTATTTTACATGATAAATCAAAAATTTCACAAATATATCTTCATTAATTAAACCGTAATCCCGAAGTTTATCTGAATACTAATATTTTCGATTTTAGATTATAACAACTCCATTAGGTAAATATTTGGGCTGTGGTAATATCTACTTCCGCTCATATTTTTATTATTGTTTTTCCAGATGCCAGCCGACCATCCTTCGACTCATATAAATAGGTCCACAATATTTACAAACAAATACTCCTAAAAATTACCTCATTTTCTTGTGTCTATTCATCTCGAATTTGGAAGCGTCACCCGCTATTATTTCATCTTTTTTAATCAATTTATTATGTTTGAGCATTCAAATAAATTTTGCAAAATATTTCAAAGTATATTACATATAAGCATTTACAAAATCGTTGATTCTTTCCCATTTTCGTGTTCTGGACATAATCCAAGTATTTTGCTTAATTTTTGATTCAGTAATAATATTTTAGAATTGTATGGTTACATCAGTAGACTGATTCACAATCCATATCCTGTCAAGATTGAAGATTCTATATTAACTGTAGATAATTCGTATTGACATTAAAAATTGAAAATTTCCTGTTTTATTTCCATCTTCCAAAACTTAAACATTGATGTGAAAAAGCGACTCAAGAATACCATTAAAGCCAGTTTATATATTTAATGTTTACAATAAATAACAATAGTTTTTTTTATTTTTCTAGAGGCGTTTGATTAAAACATTTATTCAAAAAAATTCTGCTTGCTCTAAGTATGTTTGAAACGGCTTTGATCAACATGTTATACTTGCCTCATTCATATATTCCAAATCCACGAAAGAAATGCCAATTCTTTTGAGATTAGCATACCAAAAACATGTTATGTCAACTGCTATTTGAAATAATCGATAAAACTTCCTCAGGCGTACAAAGATTTCAATCACATATGGTAGTAATATTAAATCTGCCACCATTTGATTTAAAAGCTGTTGATGTGTTCATGATAACCTATGATTGATTGAACTTGGGAGATTTTCGAAAGTGATAAAAATTATATCTAAGTTGTCTTCTCTTAATTAAATATCAAATAGAAGGATATCTGCAAACTAATTCTATGATCTCCTTCCATATTGAAAAGAGGGCGATAAACTACATAAATTTTGGGTGTAAAACGGTGGCTTATCAGTAATCTAGTAGAATTCATAGAAATTTATCATAAATAATCTGTCATTACCACCTAGATAACTTTCATATGTTATCCCAAATTTTTAGAATCGGTTTCAGTTATCTTAAACGAGTTCTTCAGCTTTTATCAACATAAAAACTGTTTTAAGATATGAAAGTAAAAAAAAAGGATAATTTAATTTCAAGATATCATTTTCGACTGGAATATTTTTGAAACTTTGGAAGAAGATGATTTATATCATTAGAATAGGTTCTTTTTATTCTCTAACAAATATATTATTGACAATGATGGAAACTAGCTAGCTTATTATAGCCAAAGTGGAGATAACCTTAATTTAGGACGAATAATATCTATAAATGGTAGAATCAAGACGTCATCTGAATGAAATGTTAATTTTGGTCCTATGTTATTTTTATATTATAACAAATGAATTATGTTGTGTATTTAGTTCCACATCAGCAGCTGACATTCAGGGTCAAACCACCTCCTAGAATGTAAACCCCAAAATTAATAAAATTCATTAAAATGATACCTATTAGAAATACTCGCATCAGATATCTTCTCATATTTTCATGAATACGACCTGATATTTATTTCCCTTTTAAAAATCATTTTGAAAAAGCTGATTTATCATTGAGGTCAAACCGCTTTAAAGATTTACACGGTTGAATCATATTGATTGATTTAACAAATGTTTATTCAATCTTTTGGCGTTTGTGTATAAGGTAGTGGTTTTAGTTACTAATTATGGAGTTAATAAACCGGTTATTGATTAGTTCCTCGGTAACATTTTCTTATGTACCATGTGTCTGTTAAAATAATGTTTATTTATTCCAGTTAAACTAACTTAAAACCTCAGTTAATAGTGTTTTATACATTGTAAACAAAACAGGGTTATGTGAGTTTAAAAAAAATTTAATTTCTGAAATTGGAAAGCTTGGTAAAATGATCTGGCAGCAATTTATTGTTGCGGAAACAGGATTATTTTTTTTATCAACAATGAATTAGGTTTTATTAGTGGCCCGGTAGGAAATTTGCCTTGAGTATTTTACAAGTACATAATTCATACAAGTCTATAAGGCTTCACGTCAATAAATAAAGTGGATTCTGAATATGAAATTCTGTATATTTATTAATGATCATAAAAATTGCATTCAAACTTTCAGTTTTAGACCATTTCGAAAAAATCAGAAATTTGTGAATCGTATGTAGCCTTGAATCTACGAAGATTAAAAAACAAAATAATTATCATTTTTAGCAGAACTATGCCCATTGTTATTCGGAGAACATTTTAAAATGGATGAATTTCATTAAATTACATTCCGTTCTAAATAAATATATGATTTATTGGATAACCATGGTTTCGACCTCTGTGACGACGATATCTCGCAGAGAAAATTTACCCATAGCTGAAGAAATAAAAGCCTCTAAGAACATAAATTTGTGTTGTTTACGTGAATCTCATTCGGAAAATAAATTGGTTAATTCATTCATATACGTGTATTTACCACCAGGTTTTTTATGATTAACCATTTTGCGTAATGTCTTAGAAATATACTTTTTCACCGGTCATTATTATTAATCGGTTAAAAAATAAATATTAGAGTTAGCTGGTGTCTGATTTCTGAGACTTTGAATTTTTTTATCTTTTGGCTATAGAACTAGTTGAAATGAACAAGGCTAAACGCACGAACCTGAATTCTGTATAGATCACCGTATCAGTTAAGTTCTAGTGTTTGGCAATCATTTTTGTTCTGATAAAAAACAATGCCTTGATTAAGTACCTTAGAAAACATTAAAAACATTTTATTCGTACTCTCCTACACATATAAGCCTTTTATTTCGATAACTTATTTAAAATGGGCATCAATCTCTCAGAAATTAATAATTTAAGAACAGGTTAAAAGTTTCATTTCTACGGCCGTTAAATTTTAAATTGTAATGTAATACTGTAAGATGGTTAAAGATCAATTTCATTCGACTAGGGTTATCAAAAATTGAATACAAGTTTTAATTTCAAATTTGTTTTTTGCAATTCAATTGGGTAGACAAAAAATTTCAGAAAAAGTAAAATCAAAAAAAAATAAGGAATACTCTAGTTTTGTATAATTTCAATATTTATGGGCCTTCTCACATTGATCTTCGTGTGCGGGAATAAACGTCGCAATCTTTTCATACTATGGTTACTTGCCCATCTTTCATGGAATAAAATAGCTCAGACCATTTTCCTGTTTAGGCTCTTTACGAAACCCTCCTTTATTTGGTTTAGGAATGGCGTATAGGGTTGTAAATAAGAAATTCGATGACTCTTTCCAGTAAAAAACCAAAAATTGTTAATAACTTTTATAAATAATTTTTATCTAAAATTGCAACACATCGAGTATTTATTAGATTGTTTTTTTCGATATATCCTGGAAAGCTTTCTCCGTTTTATGGTCGACTATCTATTTCTTTGTATAAAACACCGTGTCTGATAATCGCAAAACAAACCGATATGTTCTTAGAGCCAAATTTTGGTTCCCTAATAACTATTTTAATGCCAATTGGCAATTGAGTCGTTTATCGATGGCATGAAATCATTTCAAGACTGCGATGGTCAGTACATACATGGAAACTTATGTTAGAAGGTCCATTAACAACGATCTTATATAAAACATAACAGTATTCCTAGGTTTTTTGATTTTATTTTGTGTTAAGTTTTTCATGAACCAAATTAAATTTGTAAGCAGCCGCCAAATAAACGAACCTCATAAAATTGAACTAAAAACCCTAAATGTTAATTTCTATTTTTTAATCAGCCTACAAACATAGGATGTCGTATTAACTATAAATAATTATTTTTAAACAGTTTAGAACTATTAACTATGTTCCTTTTATATGAAGAAAAATGAGAATTAACGAAACCAAGCCACACAACTCTTAATTAAATATAATTTATAGAAACGATAAATAATTGTGAAATTTGCCTCTTAGTCAAGTTTTATAATTTTTATTATTTATAGAGATACTGCTAAAAATGTGTTTTCGAGGAAAATCCAAGTGATGCTTGGGACAACCAATATTTTGGGGGTTGTAACATGCTTGACTATATCATTTTCAAAATATAATTGATTGATGACACCCGTATTCAATTAACGAAGTAATTTTTTGCGTTTCTTTTTAGAATATGATTACTAATGAATATATGATTGATTATAGATTATTGAGCTAGGTTCTTGAATGAAAATTTCACCATTTTGTTTGAGTTGAAATATTAATTTCTATGAAAATTACTCAGAATATAGTTGATATAGTGAAAGTACTTAACTATTCCCTACATTAAATACTAGATTTTTGGTTTTCTCTTAAACGATTGATATTTGTCAAAGAAAGAACAAATGGCAAAATAATATGTTCAATTCAGAATATTCGATAAATCCCAAACATAGCTGACTTAGAGGTTGTGTGATTGGTAATATTTTCAAGAAATATAGGCTGCAGATTCAACGGAGTAACAGCTTCTAAAAGACTTTTTGTCTCTGTGTTACTTTTTCTTTAAATTCGATATTTAAGTAGTGATGATAACGTAATTATCGAATTTATTCTGTTGACCGAATATAATAACCTCCTGACTTTCAAAACTATGAAGAAATGTTAAAATTAACAAACAATGATAAAATAAACATTTCTACACATTATTACAAAGAATTCATTTTATAATATTCCAGATTTTGTGTATTCTTTGAACAATCCATCCATAGAAAATAAAAACAATCATCCAAAGTATACAGTTTTGACACATACTTATTGGTTAGATTTCTTAATTGTTTACAGCTCAAAACGTGTGACACACTCCAATTCTGTTAAAATCAAACGCAATTCAACTCTTCGGCAACTCATAGTCGGTATGAAATTGAATGTCAAAAATGATTTGATAAGAGATTGAAACTTTTATTCCCTCGTAAACTGAGTACTGTCAATTGGTTTTCATTTCCATTATTTACTATATTTCATGATCATTGGTAACAACGATTAAAAGTTTCCATGCCACTATTAGTCAATCGAAGTAAATTTTATTTGTTAAAACAAATACAATCGAAAATATATTAAAATTATTATCTATTCATGGTTCATGTTGTTTTCATCTATCATAATTTTGAACCGATATTGACGTTTGGCTCGTTTTCTGAGGACTAAAAATCAATAAATTCTACTCAAAAATTATTTTAAATTTGGATTTTTATTTTTTATTTTTACACAATTTCCAGTCCAATATGTCGTTTGTCTGATGACATTCAAAGGTTTCAACTATGCTTTTATTTTAAAAAATAAATAAATATTTATATTCTATCTTATAGGGGCTCGAGAATATGAAATTAGATTAACTAGTTGAAAATTCTAGTCCCTTCTGAGATAAAATTTAGCCTAACAGCAAGATTAAATCGAAAAATTATCGTTTAATTTCTGTAAAACACGCATATTAGGAACCTTTGAATGTCCTTATCGGAAAGTCGAACATTTTGGATCGGAAATGGTTTAAATTTCTGAAATGCTTATTTTATAATTGTACTTTCAGTAGATCTTAAAATTAACTTTTAAAATCAAGAGAGAATCTACTTCCTACAGTATAAAAATGAAAATATCATTTTTTTATCTACGAGTGTGAAAATAAAAATCTTCACGTTTGATTAAGAGATGATTAAAGTTTGCTAAAGCGAATCAAAAAAAATTTAAGATATAGTTAACTTTAGATCATAAAATATTCATTTTTCCATTAGTAAAGACAACACAAGAAGAACTTGAAATTATCGTTAAAAATATCAAATAAAAAATATTGATTTGAGGAGTTACCTATATAGGCTAAAATTAATATACCAGGAGCTCCAACAATCAAAACGATAAAAATTTTCCACGTTACAGAGATTCTGGTATATTCTCCAGAATAAATCTTGGCACATTTTAAGTTTTCCGCTATTGATTGGAACTTTAGTTTCAAACAACATCTGTCATTTCTATTCGAATATTTATACATTCCTGTGTCAGATATAGTGAACCTTTGAAAATAGATTCACAAAACTGCTTAGAGTTTGGATGAAAATCTCTAAATCTTTTACATTCGTTTTGGCATACAGGCGTACCGTTCACTATTCCAAAACTGTCGGAATACCATGTCGGTGAACACGTAAAATCGTTTTTACACGCCTCAAACCACGAATCGCAATCTGATGAACAAAGTGGGACGCCTCTTAATACTTCTTTAACAGCAAAATTGAGGAGCACTTTGGTGGTCCAAGGTTGAAATATGGATCCACAGTAATATAAGCAAGAATCTAGCATAAAATATAACCTATAAATGAAAATTCAAACTTGCACTCCTCTGATAAGTTTCCATGAGATGGACATTGGTTGAATAATACGTTGTGGATAAAATATTCCCCAGGATTTGAGAGAGACTTGGCAGTGTGTGCCGAACAACAGCTAAATTCGGACCATGCAGAACATAATCCCATATCTTCCACATTTTCTGGGCTGGGTTTGAATTTGTGATTGCCACTTTTCAAGCAGCTCATCTTATGTTTCGCATGAACAGAAGGAGCCAAAACAAGGAAAATTAAAAAACTTATGACAGTCCTCATAACCAAATTAATTCCTTCAAGCTAACGATTCGCAATTAAATAGATGTCTATTTCAACAGAATTTTGAAATTTATAAATCTTTTATCTTAAAACTATTGTAATTAACTGAATTCACAGTTTATCATCAATAAAATTTCGAAATTATTAACGTGTTGGTTTAACGATCTATATCTTTTGTTTTCTTATGTTAAATTAAAAAGTAGCTGAATATCGGTTAATAAACTGATTTCATTTCTCGTTTATTGCATTTGTTCAAGGACACTATTTGTTGAGTTAAAATAATTATGTATGCAAACAGTTTCTTTTTGATATAAGATATCCTCAAATTATCACAACGATTAATTGTTGAAGCAGAACAGATTTTAAATATGAAACAAATAAAAAAGGTTTAAAATATTTTAAAAACATTTATTTGTATTCGAAGGGACACGCTCATATGTCCAGAGATGCTAAAACATACAATTCTATGATATTTCCAGATGTTTATAAAACTCTTTTCAATTCATGAGGAAATGATTCATATAGAAGGATGATGAAATCTTGAGCCGTGGTGTATTTGAACCTTAATGATAAATCAGCCATAATTAAACGTTAAAAAATGTCAACATATACACAATTTCGATTTCAAAATATACTACTCTCATCTGATGACATTCAAATGTTCTGAAGTTGTATGTCAATCATATTTTTTAAATCCAAATTATTTAAAAAGTGATTTAAAGACAAAAATTTATTCCTATGATCCTAAAAATTTTACTCATACGATGGATCATTTTGAATTGACAGTCCTCGTACTTTTTGACTTTAATTGAGACAAATGTAAAATTGAAAGTAATTTTAAGCTATACGAATTTCATTTCACTTTATATTTACTTGTTTTATCCTGAGAAATAGAATAAATTTTTAATATATTTAATTCTTTCAGTATTTAAACGAAATTTCCATTAATTTAATCATAAATATTTGAACAATTTATCAGGTCATAAATTGTTCACATACTGATAATAAAGCATTTTAAAACTGCCTCAAGCCGTTGAAGATCAAATTAAAAATCACTGAATGACATTTATAGGACACTATTTCTATCTTTGATTTTAGTTCCAAGTAGTTAACACTCGTTTTACGGAATGATCTCTAATGAATATTATTAATGATCCTCAAAATTTAAAAAGATTAGTTAAATATCTAAAACGAAGCTTTTATCTGATTTAATATCTTCAGATTGTTTGGTTGATTATTTTTATTACACTTCAGGAAATGTTCACTGTTTCTTATTTCATATTCAAATGAAATTTCTACTATTTACCTCATTTTATTCATGGAATATCATGCACATCTCGTGATGATTCTATGATTGATTAAATCGAAAAATAGTCAGAAATCACATCAATCTATAGTATTAAAAGGATTGGCATCGAAGAAAAATTAAAGTGAAAATCGTCGCTACTCCACACTATCTAAATATCCTATCGATACGAATTTAACTTGAACGAAATTTTAAAAATTACATCATAATTTCACCACATTGTTGACTGTTTCATGAATATTTATAAGGCATTACCATTGTTTATGATATCACAGATTTTTGTTTTTTCAAGTTTTTCTATCATAACCTTCAATTATTTTTATTAAATAACTGATAAATTGAGGTAGTTTTCACTTTTTAAGCACCACACCAGTACTTTGATGCAATAAAATCACCAAAATAACCGATTCGATGGTGAGCAGCCTTTTCATGATTGCGTTATGAAGACCAAAAAATGGCTTCATAAACTCTGAGATCTAGTTTAAAATGTTCAGATGTTACAAAGAATATTTCGTGTGAAATATGATACATTTGTGATTGAAGATAGGAAACTAGTGGTTTTGATATCTTGTCTTTTGATTTCAGAGTAATATTTGAATGGTCAAAAAGAAAATATTACACGAATATCTCTTTGGCTGGCTTATTTCTAAATTCAGATTGAACGGTTCATCATGAGAAATTCAAGATTTCATACATGAATGGACCATAAAAGAATCTAGGATGAAAAATGTCGGTTCGTCATTCTTGATTTAGAGATTATGCATGTTGATGTGAATTAAAGAAAACTTTGTCAAATTGAGAACATATTGTCTTTCAAAATAAGTGTCTCTTTAAATGAACCTCAGAAAGACAAATAAGATTACGCAAAATTTCTTAATTGCCGAACGATACCCGAAAGAACTTAAACAAACTCTACAGGGGTTAGGAGTTGTTTCAGCATATAATGTTTTGCTAATAATCACTATTTACTTAATACACTGTTTGATTTGTTGTGATTTTACGAGTTTTTGATTTTTAACCACATCAATTCCATAATGTCAAAAAATCATGAAAAAATATGGTAGAATTCAAAAAACGTCTTCCGATATAAAAAATTTATATTTACATCATTTTATTTCATGCATTATAATTACTCGTACCTTTTTGAGATGCACGCATTAAACATCTTTAACACTCGAATTAAGCAGTTGTTGAATTTTAGGGTGTGATTATCTATACAACCAGAACTAGGCTTTAATAACCTTATCATAGTCAATATTTTCTACACTGTGAAAATGTATTGAAGACTCCAGTGTTACATTCTCCCAATCGTTTTTGGCAATGTAATAAAATACACTTGTACAGTGAATAGAGAGGTCAACTTATTTAAGTGTAATGTTCTTTAAGAAAATTGCTAATAGTAAAACAAGATTTAATGATAATCCAAAAGTTAGCTTAAAAATCATGGACATTAGAAAATTAATACTAAATCTTACTCATTTTAAGGTTAAATAATTGTTAAAGCACTCATCATAGCCAAATTAATCTTAAATACGAACGAGTTATGAGATTAGACAATAAGGTAAAATTAACTTTGTGAAAATAACATACATTTTATAGTTATGCCTCATTTTGAGTTTATGTAGTGTCCCTACAAATTCGCAGCTAAAACAGCTGGTGCAGATGTGGTGGATGAAATTAGTAAAATTACCTCTGCTTTTGATCAGAACCATTAACCTGTTCTTCAATTCCAACTGAAAGAATCTTAATACAGACCTCGGAACGGACATGAGGTAAGACTAAACGACCATAGTGGGTCACACATTTTACCTTTAATTATCGGCACCGGTACAGAAACAAACGAACCGAAAAATAAAAATTAGTGTGAACAAATGCGCGCTGCCTTACATGAGCAAACCATGACATAGTTTGGAGGATCGAGAGTTTTATAAATTAAATATGATTTTTTGGTGTGGTGAACGAACAAAATACGACATACGAGGTGCCGCGGTTTGTAAATAACAAACTTGGCATAATGTATCATAAAAATATTTTGGACTCTATAATTCGCATGCTACATAGATTTGATTAGTATTTTGTTGTTACCACTTATTTCTTTCCAATAGTATTTACAAACGAAACACAAGCTCAACCTTTCACCAATTTGAGTTTTTACAATGATTTTCTTATTTATATACCTTTAATTCCAATCCACAAAACAATTTTGTGTACCAAACTAGGGCATATTGTAATCATATTGCGTTCCTGCTAATAATTCAAAGTCGAATTTATGACCAGGCTCCACCTTATCGAGAAGTTATTGAGAAAGATCATAAGGTCATCATTTATATCTCAGAAGCGAACATACGATTACAAATATACACACTATGTTGCATGTATCGGGCCTGATGTAAAATATTATTTATATGCGCAGGAATGTGTTTATAAATAATTAGTTCCAATATTGAAAAAAGAAATTGACTATAAATAATTTTTTGCCTTAATTTCCTCGCTAACCTATATCAAATAAACCGTAAAATGAATAATAATGACCTCATAATCTAGGCATTGGTTTTACATGATGCCTTGGAGTTAAAATTCGTTAATAAAAAGATTTAATATTTCGATGAATTTAGACATAAGTGAACCACTTGTAGACTTCGTTCAAACTCCCAACTATTTAGTTTGATTTAAACAAAAGTGATTACGATAATTTTCAGATTTTTATATCAAAAGTTATTACAACAAGAGAATGTGTTCTTTTTGATAATGACAAAAGGGTGAAACAAGCTGGGAAGTTATAGGGTCTAATCGATAATATCCTGATTCTCTAATTCAAATAATCAAACTTAAGAGAATTTATTTAAAGACTAATTTTGGGGTTTGGGAAAAAAAATGAAAGTTATAAACTCTAAGTGTGCTTTGAACCGATGCCATGATAAGATGAACGAGGATAAAAATTCACAAAATTAAAGAAGATTCATACAGTTTTTTCAAATCTATTTATTTAACTCCTGAAGGCCATGGTTAATGTTGTCTAACGATCTGCTAGTTCATATGCCCCATTTACTTTCAGGAGAAACCTTCGCGATCTGATCTGAAAAGTTGTCAAGCATCTTTGATTGTTATTCAAAAAGGCCCCATTTAATTGTTTCAGGTAACCAATTTTAGGAATCTAGGATCTTTGATTAATCCCTGGCATTATGGTCAGTTGCTTAAAACTATCCATAAATTTCGAATATTTTTTCGTTGAAAAGTATGAATAAGCATATAGATTTTTTAAACGAATACTGGACGAAGGAATAATTTGTGGGGTATTCCTGGCAACCACAAATATGTACGTTACACTGAGGCCGATAAAACAATCGCATTATACTCCTAAAAATAGTTTATTGTTGATGAAGAAATCCAATGATGGGCTATGAAATATTTTTAAGAGTTTGAAATATTTTGTTCGAATTGATCATACAAGATTTTTTGAGTTGTTTAATCATTATTAGTAAATCTATAAAAATTGCGACAAATCAAGATTTATTTGCATTCGAGGATAAACATTTTATTAGTCAAATTGGACAATTTACAGTTCATCTCAAAATTTGGAAGACCAGACTTTATGAAAAACTTTGGAATAAATTTTCTGTCAAACAGACTTAGGTTTCAACAAACGGTGAAGAGGAGAGTAACGAAGTAACCTAGAAATTCATAGATCGGGGGTATCAAAGGTACGACCCAGAGACGTTTTTATGCGCCAGGTATATAAGCCAATTCATACAGTTTAAAGCAGACTGCAGTTCAGTAAATAACCTAATGCACTCGAAAATATATACAACCTTGTATCTCTGAAATGTGAGTGCTAGTGATTATTTAGATATTATGTAATGGTCAATTTGGAATTACGTTATTTAAAAACAAATTATTCAATTCTTCATTCTATTTTTTTTCTCATAAAGTCTATTAACGGCCTTATATTTTCTGAATCTCTTGTATTTTATCTTTATTTTCGTCTGTTAATTAATTTCCCAACTTTTTAAAGTTATTGATTTAATATGCGAGTAAAATATAGAAACAAAAATGTGGCAATATTCATAAAAAATGGAAAAAACTAATATTTTATTAATGACGTCTATAAAAAAATAAGTGTTTGATCTACGTGCAGAAAATCGCTGCTGCGAAAGTATATAACGTCACAGAAATTACGAAACTAATAAGTGTGTTGGAGCGGTAGATTAGAAGTGTACTAAAAGACAAATTTATAGACTTGGAAAAATAATTGACGGAACAGTGGTTATTCATTAAAACCATGTCATATCAATGAAGATGAAATTTAAGCAAGCTGTCATCTCTCACAAATTAGTTTAACATCAAAACATTTTTTTGGATGACAAATTATTGCATGTTTTAGAGTGCGGCACTGATATGTCATGATAAATGTCAAGCTGTTTTTATATAAATCTGTCAAGAAACCTGATTGCAGATAGAGTTGTTGATCTTTATAATCAGTTTTCAGTAAAGGTAGTCGTGTATTGTTTTTATTATTGGATTTTAACTGAGTACAGATATTAATTACATGCTAAAATTGAAGTTTTCATTCTTCGTGTTGATAAAAATATAAATACGACAAAGAGATTTATCAGATTGTTTTCATTTAAATAATATATTCACATGTAGTAACCGGCATGCGGTACACGCCATGAACTGTATCTAGCCTCTAATAAAATATTTTTTACACCCCTTGTTTAGACAGATGCATCCAAGCATGAATAATCTAATAAGCAAAGTGATACTAGAGTCAAACCAGAATTACGAATTTATTTCTCATGCAAAGCTACTTTCACCACGCATAATAATTAAGCGATCGCAGTTAATCCCTAGCAGTTTAAGATCTAATCTCGTTTTCCATTCGATATAGATTATCAAACAATATTGAATCTATGATGTAGATGGTTCAGTGGATTTTGTGGATTAAATTTTTACTCTTAATCGCTCTGAATCCCACTCAAAAAAAATACAATAATTCGACACTCTAACTGCTCTTTATATTTTTCACATGTTTTTGTTGTTTAAACTTTCATATGTGATATTTTCTAGATAAATAATGAATCATTCTTTTCGGATGGTGTTATAAATGTGAAAATCTAATGGAAAATATTTCTCCTTCGATTTGAGTTATGTTTTAAATGTCCCGTAATGTTAGTGGTAGTTTCATTCAAACAAATTTTTATATTTTTTGTGAATGTGAGATTTTAAGTTGATTTAATGTGAAATTCTCAAATTAAGCTTCTTTTATGATTACCATAATCAATCATACCCTTCAATAAAAGTGTTTACGACGCTTCTGGTTAATATAACGATGAAATGATGTTTTAACTAATTTGAAAATAAATAATAACTCCATATATTGTAAATAAATGGTGGATAATTTCCTCATTCTATGTATCTAGTCCTTAACAACCTACTCGAGAGATAATTTTAAAAATCATCTATAAAGGACAGGTTCTGACACAGAAAAATTAGTGTGATTTTGTTATTTTTTACTGTTCAAAACACCAGACATACTTTAAATCTTTTAATATCAGACATTACAGCTCTTAGTTGAGTTAAAATTCAACGTTCAAAGTCCGTCAGTTGAACAATGGTGATTAGAAAGTGAAACCTGTGTTGCCTCATTACTCAGGTCTAGTTGTTGGTTTTCATAATTACTGATATTTATTTAGACGAATCTGTGTTAACAACGAATAAAATCATTTAATTTCACCTCAATTGTTGCTGTCAATTTATTTTGAGGAATTTAAATCTCAATGAACAAGAAATGAATAATTTTAATTTTGAATAGGTTTAGAATTAATTTTACATTTATTCAACGAAATTACTTTTATCGTTGGACGTTCCGCAAATTTGCACAATCAACTTAAGCAGTAAATAAATATCTGTATCCAAACCGAATAAAAATTAACCGCTCATTACATATCAATTGTTCCTAATTCAATTGATTTGACTGTTGAAAAGTCGTTAATAAAAAGACAGACTGTTGAAAAGTCGTTAATAAAAAGACTGTTACGTCTCATCTAATATTAAAGGCATTAGACTGAAAGCTATAACTTATTAAAATTCAAATGTTGTCAGTTGCAATGAAAACAAAGAAAGAAGTTTAAATTTATTGTGAAAAAACAGAATCAAATTGAATGAGTCAGGAATTTATTTGAAGAGGCAATTGTTAAAACCACGAGAGCGCATGGGAGCTAAACTATATAAATTTTCTTTTGATTATAGAAAAATCATTCGAATAAGTTTTGGCACATTTCAAGTTCCCTTCGATCGATTGGATCTCCGGTTCGATACAGTATCTGTCACCTCGGTTTCAATATTCATTAAATCCCGAGTCAGGTAAATTCAAATTTTGAAAATAGATTCACAGAACTAATTGTGGTTTTGATCTTATTTTTGAACATTTTTACTTTCCATCTGGCACAATCGCGTACCGTTCACATCTCTCAAACTATTTGAGTACAAAGTAGTTGAAAAAGTATAGCCATTTTTACACGCTCCGTACCACGAATCGCAAAATTGTGAATAAAGGGCTATGGTCCTCAAAACTTCTGTACTTATATTGGTTTGGATATCTGGATCGTCCAACACGACAATATCTATTCGCAGTAGTAATAACAGCAATATACCACAAAATATATCATACGAGGATAAATTCAAACTTGTATTTATCTAATAAGTTAACCCGCGATGGTCATTGGTTGAAGGGAACGCCGTGGGTGTAATACTGACCTGGATATGAACTGAACTTGGCGCTCTCAGCACAACAGCAACTCAAGTGAGCTTATGATCGAAATATTCCCTTATCGTCAGAATTTTCTGGGCTATGAACCGCTTTATGATGGCCAGTTTTCAGGCAACTCATATTATGTTTACAATGGGTAAAAAGAGCCAAAACTTGAAATATTATAAAATAAATTTCAGGAAACATGACACATTTCATTTCTAAAAACTAAATATTTTAGATATAGATTTTATTTTGAATTTGTAAATCAACCTTCAGAAAAATTTGTATTAACTTATTTCACCTTGGTAAATACGGTCATTAGTTTTAACATTTATGTGCACTTCATTAATGGGCCATCTATAGGTTTTACTTTTATTTGTTGAATAAAATCAAAAACCCTATACGGGTTCTTTTTCCTTTTCCTGCATTCTTTTGTGGGAGTTGATTGTATATATTGAAAGGATTGTGTCTGCATTTGGAATTACTGTTATTTATAAATAAACGAAAAATTGTTATAGATTCTTTTCTATTTTTAAAAGGATTTTAAGTATGAAACAAAAAAGATGTGTTAAAATGCCTAATTCTAAACTTAAGAGTTTCGGAATAGCCAAGCTCTCAATTCGAAAATTTGAGCACATACTATGCTGTGTAAATTCTTAAGGTTGATTAAAAGTTTTATAAAAAGTCAAAAAATGGATGATTTGACAATAAAATTTTGAATTTATGCCATGACGTACAAAAAGTTTGAATGATAAACCAGCCAGAATTAACTTTGATTTCTTGGACTATACTTACTACTCAATCAAGAATTTTATTTACAACTGTCAAATCCAAACAATAGATCGTTGAAAAGTGATACACTGTATTTGACATGTTAATCTTTAAATTTTTGCGGGTTTGTATATATTTTTAAATTGAACTGATAAGAGTAAATGATAAAATCTTTTGTTCCACTTCTACTCCTCAATAACATGATTGATGAAATAGTATGGTTAAAGATATTTAAGGCTTGTATTCAACCGCACTAGGCAAAAAATATTGCTGGGTTAATAATCATGATTATGAGAAAATTTTTATTATCTGTAAGCAAAATCCTGATGTTTATAGAATGAGAATCAGCTAATAAATTTTAGAAACTATTACAAAGGCTAAACACCCTTTTAAAACTGACATTTTATAAATTACAATTCTCTCTGTAGTTGATAGTTTTATGTCTGATAAAGTTCTCATTGTGTCTCCGAGGTCATAGACTCATTAATTTAGTCATAATATCCATTTTCATTTTGACTATATATAAATATTTGAAAATTTAATGCTAAATAAAATCAAAATTTATCAAGATATGGTAAATATAGTGAGGATGATGTTCTGATATATGGCATGTTAATTTCTTCATGCCACAACTCTAATGTTTACATTTCACTCCTAACTGTCAAAGAAAGTCTTGATACTTGTGAATTTATGCCAAGGATCAGTGCGAAGGCGCTGTATTCCATAAAATATGAGAGCAAGGATTATTATATCAAGGAAATTCAATTGAGTGTTTTCATCGGAAACAACACGCGAGACTGACATATTTTTTTAAAAAATGACACGATATTTTTTTCTGGTTTTTCCTCATTAACTACCATGCCTCTTTCCCGTTTTGTATAATTTAACAAAAAATGATGAGTCAACACCTATCTTACGAAATTCATGAAATCATTTGTAAAATTAATGCCTCGTTTTATCAGATGACATCGATGGATCATCGGTTACTTCCATCAAATAAATTGCGTATTTTGACAAATTCCTTAACAATTAAGCATCGAAAGTTAAGTTTTCCGGCATAATTTATTCACGCTTTATAAATACAAATTTCTAAAGTGCGATTTTCATTTTTGAATATTTTCAAACAAAACTTTTGTAAACTGTAAATTTTCGTTCGAGGGAATATGTTGAGGGGCAGATGTAAGAGGCACGAACTTTTCCGACAATATTATGGCATATCGTTGATCAGTCAACTTTCACAACTGAAGCAGCGGCCCAAATTTTACAGCAATTTATGGGATTTTTTAATGGGTTCTATAAATCTAAAATATAAATTCAATAAAAGTTTTAGTAGGTACTCCTTGGATGCATTCTGGTAGATATAACTCTGGTGATGATAATTTATATTTCCTCAATACAATCACGACCTTCGGCCACTCCCCTGTATTTTTGCCACCTTACAGCGAATTTCTCAGCCCCATTGAACATTTATTTTCAAAACGGAAGTTGGTTGAATGGCAGGAAAATTCAAGAAATGCCGAAGAACTTTTCGAATCAATTTGTATTACTTCATCTGATTCTATGGCCTTTTACACAAAAATGCGGTCATATTTACCGGAATACATCCAAGGAGTACCTATAGAAACTTATTTATTGAGTTTATATTTTAACTTTTTAGAACCCTTTAAAAAATCTCATAAATTGCTGTAAAATTAATGCAGCTGCTTCAGTTGTGAAAGTTGACTGATCAACGCTGTAAATTCGCAGAGTAATGAAACCCGGCCACCATCACATGGAGGGGAGACGAGGCCCGCGTGGCCGGGTTTAAGGCTCCCTTATCACAGAATCTCAAAAGTAATTACCATCGATGCCAGTGGATTTTGGTCGGACGAGGACTCTTCTCAAGTAGGAAAGGGGAGAAGATGGTATATTAAAAACACGATGATTGAAAGGCTTGCGATATGGATCAAGATTTTCCAAAAAATACTTTTAATATTTTCTGTTTGTTTTATTGTCGCCTTTGGGATTTAATGGTGTTATTTAACCATTGAAAAAATGTGTAAATTGTTTAATGGATGAAAGGTTGATTTTTATTTTCATAAATCATGTATATTTCTCATTTGCGTTTTATGATAAAAATACACAAAGAAAATTTTTGAGATTTTTTTATTTTTTAACTAACAATATATCCAAGACGATAAAATCATTAAAAGCATACCACTCTTTTATAGGATCCTTTGAAATGACTTTCAGGTCATAATCGGTTTTAACAATCATTTGAATTTAAAATCATTTATGTGTACCTTAATTATTATTAGGCTACATTTTAAAAATTATACAAATCCATCTAGCTATAAAATGAAATTCTAAACCTGAAATTAAAACCTCAATCATATGTGAAATGTGATGAAAATAAACAGAACACGGGCAGATATCGTCTTTATGTTTTATATTTCAACGCACATATGGCCGGAAAACTGAAAAAATAAATATGGAGTTTTAAGGTTCCAGAGATTGGTTCTTTAGAAAATTCAAACACTCGCATAGATTTTATTTGAATGATTTTCAGCAAAAAACTAGACATCATGCCATTCCTTTATAATCATGGCTTGGAACAAATTAAATCAGTAAAGCAAATCTTGGTTTTTCAAATCTGACACATAATTGAGTAAATTAAGATCCTAAAGTCAATAAAAACAAGCATTTACCATTTACCTCTACGATTTAATTCACCAAAACTCTACATTAAAAAATCCAGAAATGACAATTTTCTTTTATTGCTATCTATTGGGACATTTCATCAAATTCTGTCACGTCTTTCTGGTAAAAATATCTGGGATAGTCAAATTTTATTTCTTCAAGCATTCCCTCATTAATTCAAATAATTCTGTTTTCTATGTGGAATTGTCCCGAACTAGCTTGTTTTACCTTCCTAAAAACGTGTTTTATAAGATCAAAAATGAGGAGTATGGTGGAAGATACTGAATATATAATGCTGATATTAAATAATCTTCCAATAATCCACCACAGTTGTGAATTCATTAGTTATCCACAATGTATATGAAGGAATTAGTTTCTCTTTCTGCACACAAAGCTTTCTCGTCTCTAAGGAATCACTCGAAGTTTTCAAAACTAAATACAAGTTCATGAATTATATCTTCAATCATACGATATTTTTTAAGTACAAGAACCTTAGGGATATTTCTACCACATGAAGTAGGAACCGCAAAAAAGTCAGAATATCATATTTCTCCCTTACTTTGTCTAAATATTAGCAAATAATCCATTTAATCGCAAAAATTAAATACCATCGTCATATGCTCCCAAATTACGATAACTCGATGAGTTTGCTTCACTAATTCAATCGAAGTTTCAAAATTATACTCTGGCATGAAAGTCACCCGACTGAATGTGTACAGACAATGGTGAAATATTTTTTAATAGTGCTTAACGAAAATATATTTCATTTTTTTTACACGGCAAGAAATGACCACAGTGTAAAAATACAATCATAATCCACAGAGGCGAGTATTTTCTTTGACGGTCAGTCATGAGAGCCGATCGCCCTTGCCCTCCGATGAAAAGATTTGACCAGTTATTGTATTTGTCCAATAATATTCCTCAATTTTATAAATCCATCCAAACCACGAAACTATTATTGATATAGAAGAATTATCAAGTGAACTCCACTTTCTTTCTGTCTGTCCTCTTGATAAATTCAATTGTTTATGAGACCCTGGGTTAGTTTCGAAACTCTTTTATGTCATCACATTAACAGGTGTCATCTTCTTACTTTCTATTCGGCTTATGGATCGGTTTCGTAAGCTTTACCTGGTATATTACCGTCTTTGTCATTTTGAGAGTCTTGAATTATCATGTGTGTGATTTATATATTATTCATCATTTTATTGATATCAGTCTTGAAGATGTACAAACCTGCACCCGTAGATTTGACAAGGGAATATTAGTGATCGTAATGCATTACCTTTAAGAGTGTTAAATTTTGTCGAACATAATTCACCATCAAAGTTGGGTGAATTCTAAAATATCAATATCTATCAGTGATAGTTTCAACCATACGTCTCTTAAATTGTTTTTTGTTCACATACACCATTTTCCTTCCAAATCCCCTTCTTTCTGATGTGGATATTCAAATGTTCTGATATCGTATTAATTATAAAAAAAAGTAAATAATCAATTTAATAAAGATTCATACTGTTAGGTTCAATAAAATCTCAGTAAGCGACGGCGCATATTAATCTCTTTAATATAACCTCAAATTCTCAATACCCACTAATATAGAATCGTTATATTTTTTAGTTTACTTTTTATACTTAAAGCAAAAGCAGAACTTTTAAATATCCACGACAGAACTTTGGAACTGAAAATGATTTGTAGTTTCAAATTCAATAATGGACGTTTTTTGATAGTTCCATCCAATACATTTACTTCTTCAATTTCTGTGCAAAACCCCCTTGGACAGAACCACAATGCTATATTTTTAATGGTCCTCAAAGATAAAAACTACATACTGTTGCAAATCATTTGATAATTTTCCCTTTAAAGTATCTCAGGCCTTAAAACCACGGTAGATTGTGTCAAAAATTATGAACTAAATAGATTTTTAGATGTAGAAAGCCGATTTTGTTCTTACATAATGGACAGACCAATGTGTAATACAGGTTCCAAATCCTCAAACATCAGACTCGTTTCTCTTCGCTAAATTCATCTTGTGAATTCTAAGTAGGTAGACAGAACCGTGATGTGATTTGACTTTGAAACTTATGTTTCCTGATAAACTAAGGTCTAATTATTTGTTTTCGTTGTTATTTCAAAGCTATTTAGAAGCATCTAGATAAAAACGAGCAAAAGTATTTGATATCACCTGTATCGCTGAGGCAGTTTATATGGTAAAATTAAAAATAATGGGGAAAAAATGAAAAATTATTATCTACTTCTAGATAGTGTGATTTTCAGTAATTAAAAGTTTGAACCGATTCTGACGAGTTAATCGCTTTTCAAGAGCTAAATATATAATAAATCGAAATGAATAAAATTATTAAAATACCGTGAATGTTCATCTTAAATTGGTTTATAAACTTTCTCAATTTCTGAAAAAACTAATTTGTTTTTTGACATTTTGCTTCTTCTCAAAACGACTTAAATGCACCAACGATTATATCATCGGAATAAAAAATGAGAATGTTGATTTTATAAAAGTTTTATAACTTAAACTAAAGAAAAAAGTCAGAGATCATAAAATGTTTCCAATAGTGATGACAATGTTCAAAGATGTTATAATTAGTAGTGAAAAAATATCAAAGACAAAGAAGAATCAGGAAATTACTTATCAAGGCCAGTATAAAAATTGCAACTACTGCAAACAAAAACATCGCAAAAGTGCATTTTGTCATTTTTCCATATGTTATGCTATAATCTTCAGAATAAATGTGGGCGCATTTCAAGTTATCGTCGATTGATTCGTATTTCAGCTTCATACAGCATCTGTCTCCTCCATTAGAGTATTTAAACATCCCTGGATCAATTAACATGAACCTTGGAAAATAGATTCGCAAAACTGTTTGGAGTTTGGATGATAATCTTTAAACCTTTTACACTCCATCTGACACACAGGAGTACCGTTCACAGTTCCAAAACTATTGCTATACCAAGTTGTTGAGCATGTATAATCATTTTTACATGCATCGTACCACGAATCGCAATCTGATGAACAAAGAGGAATGCCTCTTAATACCTCAGTAATAGAATTGTTGTAGGAGAACTGTGTTGTCCAAGGTAAAAATATCGATCCACAGTGATAAAAACAAGAATCTAGCATAAAATATAACCTAAAAACAAAAATTCTGACTTGCATTCATCTGATAGGTTGCCATGAGAGGGACACTGGTTAAAAAGAACATTATGGATATAATAATCGCCTGGATTTGAAATAAACTTGGCTGCTTCAGCGCTACAACAACTGTTTTCAGACCAAGGCTTGCATAGACCCATATCATCTACGTTTTCGGGGCTGTGAACCACTTTGTGATGGCCAGTTTTCAAGCAACGCATCTTATGTTTAGCCTGGACAGTAAGAGCTAAAATTTGGAACATTAAGTAAAAAATTTCAGGAATCATCATTTATAAAATTCCCGTAAACCAACGATTAGTTATTTAATACGTGCTAGTTTTCAAAATATTTTGAGTATCAATTGTTTCAAACCCTTTGTAACTAACTGATCTCACAATGCTTTTCACGAAATCATATTATTTTATTCAAAGTAGATTTAATTGTCGAACCATGAATGCCAATCTTGGACACTCTGAAATTGAAAGTTATTTAAATACAGCAGATAAATTCAAATTATTTCATTTTTCCGTTTATTGCATTCTTTTATGTATATAATTTGTATAGGATATCAATGCCATGGATTTCTTTATTATTAAAAATCAAACAAAAATTGTCATAAAGATTCATTTTTAAAGCAGAAGATGTTATAAATACGATAAAATTGTGAAGGCATAAAATGCACGTTTATTCGATATATAAGAGTTTTGTATTAGCAAACTCATAAATTAAGGGATGTTAAAACATATAATTCAGTGACAATTATACACTTTTTTAAGAAACGTTTAAAAACTAAAAAATGATTATTTGATTATAAAATTTTGAGTCTAGACCCTGACCTAATGAAGCAAAAATGATAAATCTGTCAGAATTGAATTTTATAATATTTGCATTATACTTGCAGCTGAATTAGGTATTTGAGTTGAAACTAATATAACTAAACAATGCAAAATCCAGAAATTTTATTTAACGTTTGATAATTTAAAAAATTACATTAAGGTAGAATTTCCCACATTCTTTGAGGTGAATCTGTATATAATATAGGATAAATTCTATCTTTACATTTCTAATTTTCATTCTACGATCAATCAAATAAATCTCAGACATGTTTCAATTGACACTAAACTTGTAAATTGTCACTGTTTGATTATCTAAATGGTGAAAAAATTATAATTGATACTGAAAACCCTGTTTTACATAGTATATAGAGAAATGAATCAATTGCGAGTCCCATAGGCAGAACCAACCGAATTTATTAAGTATTATTTGCATATATCAGTCTTTTTAGTCGTATAAAACTAGGTTAATTTTTATTATAGACTTAACGGCCGCCAGGTCATATTCGGAATTATAAATATTTTCTGAGCGTAAATTGAAAATAGAAGTATGATTTAAAAATACATTGTTTAAAAGTACCGGTGGGATTTTCTCAAAAATAATCTAGATTTTTCCACCGGCTATACTACTTTTCTACTGTTTATATAAAAACCAAAATTCTCAAAAAATGTATACACACAATTTTTTCAATGCAAGGAAGAGGTGCAATTGGGATAGGTTCTAAAATGTTCGCTAAATATGTATGTTTTATCTTACAATATATTACGAAAGTTACTTTTGAAAAAATAAATGTATCACCTAAATCTGTTTAAAATCCTTTTCATAAAACAAAACCATTGAAAATTTTAAAATAATATTCACACAAAAAAGAGGTAATACTTCTCCCAAAGTAAAAATAATCCAGTTAAAAGAGGGATTTATTTCGAATTCTCAGTTATAGCCCTTTTATGACATTACTCCTAAAATAGTAAATTTCGAAATTTAAGGTTCACAAAATCCTATCGTTTCATAAACAATCAGCGTATTGGAATAATGTATTTAATTTATTCAGAGTAGTTCCCTCAAATTCCAGTTACTTTGAATCATATTGGAAAGCGATATGACGTCACGCGCAATAATAAAAATGTTTGAATCATTTTAAAACCATCGAATATCCAAAAACGTATCATTAATCACCTGTTTGAGAAGAAGATTGTTAAAATGCATCATGGTTCTATGTAAGTTTCGTTCTAATTTATAAATAAAAAATTATAAAAAGAAATTATTGGATTCATCGGGTTCCAAATATCATGTGATGCATGTTTGTCATCAACAAACGATGGGAAATTCCTATTTTAATACTTCGCGTGTGAGATATTTTTTTGTATTTCACGTCATGAAATTGAACGCGCATATTTTTCACACATTCAATCTATTTATTATAACTTTTTAACGAGATATCCTTCAGATTACGGAGTATTTAATAGTCTTAAAACATCAATAAAACAATCATGAAAATTGCCAAAACCTGTGAGATTTAGCTGACAAATGTTGAAGTCACAGTAATGTGGGATAACCAGCTCCTGATTAAAATAGGGCTTTAGAATTAGGGAATTATCTTTGTTGGTAACAATAAAAGTTGCTACAATTATAATAATTAATTTTATGACCGAGATACCAAACATTTTATCTATAAACTTTCATTTTTTGTCTACCTCCACATTTTTAAAACACAAAGTAATAGCAAAATTCTAAATATGTTATCTAGATCAAATAACTGATTAATATTGTCGAAATCCAATAGACGCACGCTAGAGTGGGGTAAAACTCTTAACCCTAAGGCTGTTTATTTTTATCCTAGTTGCATTAAGCAATTTGGAGATTTCTTTTTAATAAGATTAATTTTGTACTCTTTGTAGTTAATTTTCCCATAATATAATTGAGTAATATATTAGTTAAAAATGAAAATATTAATAACATAATTTGCTCGGTAGGCTTTTTACACGGGTGTGGTGTAAAACGTCAAATATGAAATATCTTGTTTCTCTAAGATATGCAGTTGTGGTGTGTATACTCCAATGAAAAAATGAGGCTTCTCACATTTTTAGTAATATTTTGAGTACTTTAGTTGAGAAACAATATTTTTAGCAATACCACGCTAACAATTTAATTTTTATATTTTTTGTGCTTAAGTGAAATCACCACACAATAAGGATATACAAGAGATAAAAAAACAGAAGTTAACTAAATCAACGGTTTAAAAAACTATAAAATAATCACACAAAATTGCAGAAACAAAACACAATTTTTTACCCAACATAAGGGTTGGCTTTTTACCTCAAAGGTAGCCATTCTTTAAAAACTGGATTTATGGCTGAACTTAAGTATTTTCCCTTATAAATTGGGAACCATAATATTAGGGAGAAAAACTTAAAGTGGTATAATAGTAATCTAATATGTATCTTTGAAATAACAACGAATATCCCGTCGAAATGAATATAGGATTATTAGAAGAAAAGTGTTAAATTTTAAAAATCAACATAGTACCAAGCAGGTAACCGCTATAACAACCTTCCAAAACAAGTTATAACACTGGTTTTGAGCCAAATTAATAAAAAAGAATTATTATATCTATATATGCCACGGGCTTATAAAATACAGGTTGGCATTTTACCCCACCTTACACTACAGGAAGCCAAGTAACAAGTGACGCGCGAGTTGTAAACGTGGCAAAATAAAAAAAATACTCGAAATGCATTTAACGTTGTTAGAGCACCACGATTTAAAATGTCAAGAGAAGAGTGACAGTGGTATAAACTAGTAGGTTAGTTTTAGTCATAAATAGCTATATCATATACACGGAATCATCACAAAGTGAGCAGTACTGAAAGAAACTTAAAAATGCCTCAAATGTTTACGGGAACGTAGGTTGATGCACACACAAAATTACTCTCAACGAATGAGAAAAAATATCACCTTTTACATCTATTCCCTTGACATTAATTGTTTTCTAACATTATTTTTTATTTAGCTAAAAATTCTTTCTAAAGTTTTGAAGTATGGCTTCTCTGTACAATTTTAGAATGAGCTGAGGGTTGTGAAAGTTGAGCAATAAAATGTTCATTAAACCGCTCATGAAATAAGTATGTAATTTGTGGTAACTTTTATTGGGTCGCCTGCAAGGTTTATTAAGTATCTCAACAGCTCTTATATCTTTATCATTTTACGTCTCAAGTCTTTTATTGAATCATATCAACAATAGTGGTCAAAAATTTTAAACAATAATAGCCTTAAAATCTTTAATGGATGTTATACACTCTCGATTACTCTCTTAAAATTCATCTTGTGAGTAAAGAAAGTTTATTTTTAGCCAAATACTAGGCCAAAATAAATAAAGATCAACCTAACGTAGAAAAATTTCTTTGAGTAATCAGATATCTATCACTTTTAACCTCTTCAGAAATGAAATTAAGATCAACACAGGCGATAAAAATCACTGAAATATAATTAACTTCGATTCAGACATTTATTGGCAAATCATTTCAATTGCACGAAACATCTGTTATAAAGACGGAATTAAGGTTATTTTTCATTTTTGATATCAAATATTGTTACTGATATTGGAGTGTTCTCAAATTATTTCGATTCGAATTCAACAAATGTTGATGATTTAAAGCGGTTAAAAGCAATTGCTTGATCAGAATGACCTCATAAATTTATTAGACATAATGACACATGATGTGATACTCCGTCTGATATAGACATCTTTATATCATTTTTTAAGTGAAAACGTTCTTTTAAGATTGATTTCAGAAGCAAGTGACTATATGATAACATTTATGAGATGTTTAATTAGTCTTAGAAATTAAGAATGGGTAAGTCCACTGAACTGAATGCAACAACTATGTTTTGGTACCACAAATCAGCCCGTAAATCTTAACAAATTGAAGAGAAATTAGAAAAGGCTTCAGTTTAACAATGATTCCAAGCTTTGAACAAATTTCCCCCTTTTTCACTGATACGACTAGAAGACATTTTCTGATATTGGCACGGTATGGAACTCTGTGGTCGATAGGACCAATTTTTCATCCTGAAACATGACTAAATAAAGAGTTTTCAGGTCTACTTCGTCTTTTTATTTCGTATTTTTACAATTTCATTTATCAGGATAAAAATCAACCAAAATAATTGGAACATTTTTTTTAAATGGCAATAAATTGAATAGTTTAAAATTTTAAGTATTGTTTAAACTAACTACATGTCTTGTATCAATGCATGTACAAGATTTGAGTGTTTATTTAATTCAACTCTGATGTTGTTTGATTGTGCCATTATATAGAATGGTTATGAGCATACAACCCCAAACGACAAACAAATAGAGAACGAGATGACCAGAGATTCGGTGACATATTATCGAACTGTTAACAATGAGTAATCTTTCCAACGATGATATTGAAGATAGTGGTAAAAACGTCTGCAAATAGTTACAAAATAAATAAATTAACGAAAAATGGTAGCAGCATGTAGAATAAAATCGACCTAAATACCCGATAAAGAATAATTGACGCATTCCAGTATTGACACACTTGGAAGTGTATTCATTCAAATTAGAAACAACTTAATGAGACTGTGTTAAGCTTGATTTAAAATTTTACGGATACCGGACGAATAAGTTGATGGAAAAAACTTCTGCAAAAATTATTGATTATTCAATTTCCATTATAGAAAATGGATTCCATTCACTCATCTCCGAAGACTGTGATAGTTAATACAGGCTCATAAATAAAGAAATACACACATCGATATAAGAATTTCGGCCATTTAAAACGAAACTTAAAATTTCAATTTTTTCATTTTTATAAATTTTTTTTCTATTCTAAAGGTTAAATACTATCCTGTAAAAATGAATTTGAGAAACTGCAAAATACAGAAAAACGGCGAAGTTGAAGTTTCTAAAAAAAGGAATATATAGGAAAACTCTGTAAAATAACACTTGCCAGGTGGCGAAATCCATTGAGAATCCTGTTAGATACCAATTTAAACAAAAAACTTAAATTGTTTCATTTATTACACCATTTTTTGTGCAAAAAGGCCGATTTACGATAATGACATTCGTAAGTTCCTTAATTGAATTTATTATAAAAAAGTA
>JWZT01004669.1:451728-481360 GCA_000827895.1 Thelohanellus kitauei
TTAGTGGTACAAAGAATACATCAATAACAAAGATTGCGACGATATCAAAGCGCACTGTGAAATATTACGTCGAGCACTTTTGAATGCTTGTAAGTACAAGTTTAGATTTGGTAAATATAC
This sequence comes from Thelohanellus kitauei, assembly GCA_000827895.1. Taxonomy (NCBI): domain Eukaryota; kingdom Metazoa; phylum Cnidaria; class Myxozoa; order Bivalvulida; family Myxobolidae; genus Thelohanellus; species Thelohanellus kitauei. The sequence goes on from JWZT01004669.1 coordinate 451,849, forward strand.
AAATTGGGGGACCAGGGGTCGTGGTTGAAATCGAACAGCTTAAACTCTGGAAGAATAAACACCATACGTGGCACCCTGTAAGTGGTATATGGGCCCTTGGCTGTGTTGATCCAACACGTGAAAGGCGACTGCTTTTATCGAATTTCTCCACAGAACGGCGAATAGCTTGATATCTGTTATAACTACCCACGTTCTTGAATGGTCCATAATAATCACCGATTGTTTCAGGAGCTATAGAAATATAGACTCAGCCTATCACCATTTAGGGTCAATCATTCACAATGTTTCGTTAACCAGGAGTGGGAATATATACAAATTCTATAGAGGGCACCTGGAACGCCTTAAAATATATGATTTCTCAGAGAAATAGAGCCAACGCTCTTGATGAGAACGGAGAAATAAATGAGCCTATTTTGGATGACTTTTCGCTGAATTCCACTCAGGCGAAAAAAATCGGAAAATCGTTGGAGAGGTTTTATGTACGCTTTTAGAGAAGTTGAACACCTCAACTAACTATTCATTTATTAATTTGAGGATAACATGTTTCTGACTACTTTCTCGAAGTTTATTTTCATTTAAAATGTATTTAAGAACGTATACCTGGCATAAATAAAATCTAGATAATCATTTGATCGCTGAATATTATGCTTAAATGCAATGTAAACATTTAATAATCTTTTAAGTCCAAGGCTTAAGGGGGCGTATTCTTTACTTTAACCGATAAAAGTCCTAAAAAAAATTTTGCTGCAACAAAATAACTCATACACAAGAAAACACCAAAAATATGCCAAAAAACGCCTAGTTTTCTTCGGCCAGTATAATTTGTCAAATCCTCTGACTCAAGAACACGTTTGAAGTGTAGATTCAAGTCATATCTTCTTTATTTGACATAAAATGCGGGTCCTTAAACAAATACATTTTTGTCAGGAGATGAGAAGTATGATTATTCATAATACTAGTAAATTTTACCATTTATGCAGAATATCCTTTATTGGAACTTTAGTTAAATGTAAGGATTTGAATGTGTCATACAGAAGTACAAGTTTAATCATGCATAATTTTTTACTGTAAAATTAGCCACAAGATCCGAGGATATTCGATGAGGAACGGAATCTGTATTTACAAATAATCTTGTTTCTGCGCATGTTTGAACGATGATCTGAAGTCTGTGTACTGATGCGTGATAGGCAGTTGGTTGATAAAAATGCTATCTTCAAAGAAAATGCTTGGTATATGAATTGTTTAGAAAAGGGATAATGTCGAATGGGATGAAGAAACATTGTTAAAAGCTCAGGAGCTTGTATCTAACAATTCGTCTACTAAAGTGGATAAAGAGCGTCAAGGTACCGTCAAGAGTTATATTTCTCATTTTGAATACTGGGATTTGTACTTCAATTCATGACGCAGGCTGTTGCAAAAAGCCATAGTCGATAACTCACATAAAAGTTTAACATGGATTTGAAAACTTTACCAATGGATTGTATTTTAGCCTAGAAGTCATCGTTATTTTATGCCAATGCTCTATTTGAGATTTCAGCATTGGTTCGATTATCTGTAAATTATCGGATATTTACTAAAATTTCTCTTTTTCAGAAAATTATACATGAGAATTTATTATTATATAGGAAATATTCGTTTGTCTTATGTGATATTCGTATATTGTTGAAATGAATTTTCGAATGATTCTTTTTTTCGATCATATCGATTATTTTTATCAACATTTACCATTCTATTGTCATATAAACAAATGATCATACTTATGCGAATCGCACCTGGTATATCTTTAAGCAACGTGCATGAATATGTGCTGTTGCATTTTCCACTATTGTTTTGTAAGAAATTTTGGTGAAGTAAAACAATTCAATATCACAAAAATTTATTCTGAACGTTTTAGATCTCAAAAAAATGATGAAATATAGACTTTTATTCATTTCAAAAACGAAATTCTCTCGCAATTCAATTTCGTTTCCTCCTTACTTTACACATTCACGAAGAAACATCACCAAGTCTTGGGATAGTATAAAGCCAATAACTTTTCCTTCGATTTACTAATTCGGGTCTTTAAGATGGTAATTTAGTTCATAGTAACCGATAATCTACTCTTCTTTTGTAACAGACTCTATGGCCGGGAATGCAAATAACTTTCATCATGTAAGGCATTTGTGGTAGTGAAGAACAGTTTATTGGATTGCCTGATCCAACTATAAATGTAGTAAAATTTTATCCTTGTATTTTTATCGGGAGTTCAGAATTAAGTATTCCTATGTGAGCATGGATAGGCACTTCCAAAACATGTGGCAAATAAAATTCTCTTTCTTTAATATTCTGGTGCTCAAGAATCTCTTTCATGGCACACATGTTAGTTTTCTTTATACCATTGTAAAATTTTCTTCCAATTGTTTCATTCTGGTTTAGAAGCTTTCAAGAATATACAGTCAAGTCTTATTTAAGCTTTTTTCATCAACGCCAACCAGGAATAAAATAATGAAATTTATTTGGTATCAATCGGAATTTTCATGATGACTATTATTTGAATTGGGACTTGTATTTATTTATATGACAGCATTTTTGGGAATCCTCTCAAGAAAGATTTAGTACATCAAACCAAACACCAAGGGTAAAGTTCGTCTTTTGATATTATAAATATAAAATAGAAAGAAACCATAAAATAATGGGTAATTTTGTTTTTATTATTAAACCAGTATTAATGATTGTTTACATTTCCATCTTTTAATTCACCGATGCTGGTTTATCAAAGAAACGTAAGAAAGTTCATCCTATCTCGATTTTCGTAATTCTTGCATATGCTTAATGGCCATTTTTATTACAAGTGGCTTGTTTGTAAAAACGCTTCGATTGTTACGTGAATGTAAACCTTTCATAGATTTTTTTCAAAATTCGAAACTCCGTCTATTTTTAAATCTAATAGTTCGAATCATATAAATGGTTCCAATTCACCTGTTGGGTATTTCGTATATTTAGCCCTCTTCATAACTTGATCTTCGTTTTCAATGGCTAAGTCTTTCTGTTCTGGGGGGGTTTCCCTCTCGTATCTGATTTGATGCCCATATTTTGAGAGATTTTCAATTTTACAGCATTAAAATCCTTTATAAATCACCTGAACATGTTTTTGGGAAGGGCTTTCATTACAAAAGACAGTTAGATGTGGCATTATTTGATTCTTATATCTGTTATATATCAAATAAGTAGCTATCTAATTCGCTAACTAATTCTATATGTAAAATAAAAGTTTATTGTATTTTTCACAACTTGACAAATCGTGTTATTATGCTCATTTAAGATGATTTGATTGAAAATGCAAACATTTATTGGGATCGATTTTATGAAAAACATCAAAGCAAGTATTGTTTTCTTGACTCAGGTTTTTCAAGGATAGAAACTGGCTTGGCCTAGAATTCAATGAACTATACCAAAAAGATGAAAATGACAATAAAAAAATCTTAGAAGTTGGGTGTGGTGTTGGTAATGTTGTCTTTCCTCTCATGAGAATGAACCAGAAGTAAAATTGTTATTATTCAAGCTGTTTTATATATTGTTGCGACTATTCAAACATCGCAATCGATTTAATCAAGGTATGAAGAATTTCTGATGTTATTGGTTCATCCTATGTATGATGAAAATCGAATTTTTCCATTCAGATGCGATTTGACTGATTTTGAATTTGAGTATCCCATACCTTTCAAGAGTTTAGACGTCATCATTTGCATATTCGTATTATCAGCCATTCCGCCTGAAAAGTATGGTTACTAACCCAGACATTCTAACATAATTGAAAAGTTGAAACTATACCTCAAACCGAACGGATATTTCTTGTTTCGAGATTATGGTTTGTATGACTTAACGCAGCTCAGACTGCGAAGTGGTCAATGTTTACGCGAAAACCTTTACATTCGTGGTGATTCAACTCTTATTTACTTTACAACCTTAGGTATTTTATGTGATTTTTCAGAAAATGTCAATCAGCTGTTCACTAATTGTGGATTCAAAATTATTTCAAGCAACTATGATAAAAGAATTCTCGTGAATCGCAAGCGGAAACTACCGATGTACCGTGTGTGGATACAATCTAAATTTCAATTATTGGAAACAAACTCGGCCTAAACCGAATGGAAAACGCAAAGCGGTCTATCTTCTTCTTAGTTTTATCATTATTTCTGTCAATTATTTGATGTGATTTGATGAGCTTAATTTAATCTACACATTTGTGTATCAATACAAAATCTAAATGGTTTCGATTGATCACGACAGTTGATGATATGTTCCATCATTAATCTCTGTCTTCAAAAAATGCCTATTTTTTAAGTGTTTTCATGATTAATATATCGTGAATATTGAGCATTATTCATCGGAACGAAATCATATTTTTGTCATATGATTTTACAAGGTGATTGAAGGGTTGTAATATGGTGTCGACACAAATCAGTCTGACTAAATAACATCCCAACTCAATATAGCGGCAACATTGCATATTATTGATATGAGAAATAACTACTCTATTAATTTTATTCGTATAATTTCTTCTTAAAGAGGAGTAAAATTTCTGAAACTAATTCTTAAAATTAATTTTATCAGTGTTTTATATTTTTGAACGTCCTTGCTGGGGTGGATATTCGATATTTATTTTGAAGCTTGCAGAAAGCTTTTGATTCCATATTTTTGAGTACTTTATTGACAAAGCTTGGCCGACCTCGACGTTTTTCTGGATGAATATTAGATATCAATTTTTGGGTTGAGTTAATTTATTATAGTGTTCAATTTCATATTTTTCAGAAAAATGAGGTGATGGGCTTCTTACATCAAGTCAAATATTACATTCAACTTACAGTTGATTTTTCTCAAATACTGTGAAATGGCGTTTAAAACGAACACATTGGATTTAAAGCCCGTTAGAGTTTAATTCATCTCATCAACATATGATCAACTTTGTTTTTTAAATCTACGGATAAGATCGGAATGATCCGCTAAATTAAAATGAAAGACTACATTCTTCTTTGAATAGTAGATGAAATGTCAAGTAGGTTGTAAAGAAAAATATCAATTGGTCATATTCTGTCTTCCTTCCATACCAGTGTAATTTCTCCCATCTAGAAACTTTCTTGTGATTTAGCTAAACCTTTACAAAAATCCTCTTCAGCTATCATTCTAATTGTACACACGTTGAAGATAGTATGTTTATGAGATGGGCGGATAGTTTAAAATGAATGGATTTTCAAACTAAAGGCAATCTCAGAATCTAGGTCATAGAATGTATCAATATGTTTAAAACAACACACACATCTTGTGGCATCAATGAAACTGGCCATAAACCAACAAATTGATGAATTTGTTGCAATCAGATTTAGCTTTAAAAGCACTCGAATCCGAGGCTTTAGTTTCTGGAAAACGAAAAAACTGTTTTCCATTTTAAAAATAACCTAAAACGTTGACCATGTTTCAAAATCACAATTTTAAGAACAAAAAATTAAAAATCAAACATAAATGAAACAAGTATTTGGAAAATCATTGCGAATCAGTCGAATCAGGTTGATATTCTTCTGTTGTGCTGCTTTCTTCGGCTTCTGGAGTTTGATAAATCTTTGAACCGTCATCTGCAGTGCAGAAATACGTCTGAGTATTAGATACTGTTAGAATGTGTAAAAATCGTTCAAATGGAATACGCATCAAGGAATACCTTTAAATATGGATCATATGAACAATATCCATTTTGACAAGGAGTCGTGCATTGAAACTCGCATAATCTGCCAGTTGAACTTTTCTCATCGCAATTACAGACGACATATCGTTCTTCATATTCTGTGCAGCTTTCTGAATTATACAATTCTGACCTTTACCCTTGCATTCCTCGCAGTTTTCCCTTTTCGCAACTTGTATCAGGTCAATTTGTAAACCTAAGTAATTTTTATATTTAACGTTGATAATTCTCGGTGTCTAGCACTGATTGCATTTCAATATTGCAGTTTGGCCCCGCGTAATCGTCGTAACATTGACAGATTTTCTGACCTGTTGAGTGGAGCTTTATTAACGAAAACAAAATACCAGAAAACATTCACCGTTATTGAAACAATGTGACTTTTCGCATTTTTGGTCCACTAAAACTAATTTGCAATGATTACAATCGCAATCTTGCTCGTCCCTGCACATTAGGCCGTAGTGATAATCAGTCATCAATTTAGGATGATCAGATTCTTCAAACATACAGTTATCCCCGGTATATTTTTGGCAATGATATCTATATTACAAGTATTTGTACTTTATATTCACAGTAAATTCAATAAGTTTACCATTCTTCACTACGTCACAGTATTGGACATTTGGTGGAATGTTCAAAAATGTTTCAAACTTTCCCTTGAGTACTTTCCTTGAGTTGTCTATGAATATCTGAACATGGGCGTTTGTCTATCAGAGCATAAATTTACAACAAAGAGTTTATCTTCCGGAAAATGATCACTAAGCACGAGTGTGGCTTGAAAAATGTCATCGGAAATTGTGATAGGAAATGTAACGATTTCATGTTCAACCTTAAAGGTTATGTTGATGTCTATTTTACTTTGACGAAAACCTTTATATTTAACATACTCATCCTTGATTTTACCTGCAACTAAGGCATGTAATTCACGAATTTTCACGATTTCACTTTCATAAAAACATAATTTACGGCACGACGACTTCAGTACTGAGACTCTGGTAGAAAGTGAGTGAAATCTAAAATCAAGATACGAAATACTATCAACAGCTGCATCATTGGTTGACCAAGAAAACTCATAATCTTTTAATCCCATTAATCTAAAATTTGACATTCATATCTACTTTTTCATTATTTCGGTTATGAGGACCAACAATTTTAATTAAAAAATGCTTCAAAATAATTGAAAGTTACGATGTCTCAAAAATGCCGAAAACAGCAAACTAAATTAATCAAAGTAAACACGCGGGTTTTTTGTTGTTAGTGAAGATTTTCTAACTTTTTAAACATTTTCGACATCTCATATTTGATTTACATTTGTTGAAAACTTTGAGAGTGTTTGAAAAGAGGTCCATCTTAACCGATAATTGAAGGTTTTGGACCATTTATCTCAATTTGATTCGAGACAAACTAATCACAAATTGTTATAAATGGATTATGAGAAAGACTGTCGACTCCTTTTGGAATTAAATAATAATGATGACATAGTTTCCGTCAATTATTCTTCTATACAATACTGCCGAACAAAATTCAGCGTTGAAATCCGCGATTCATTTATTCTTATTTGTTTTATCATTTTATATCGTGTGATATATCTCCATGTCTTGCATCCTTTCGTAAGGCTTTTCAAAAATAAATCTTAAACATAGGTGCATTTGCTGAGAGATTCATAATTATTATTCTTCAGATAAATAATCGTATTGTAAATTCATTTTCCCAAACATCGTCTGAATTTATTCCATCGAAGTTAGAAGTATGTTATTATGATTCAACTGTTAGGATATTGAGAAAGGCAGAAAAATCAACAATTATTAAAATCACAGATTGCTTGAGGAAATATAAATTTATTTGTGATAAAACCAAAGGTGGCAGACGATTACTTGACCAAATTTCAGTGCCTTGAGTTGACATATTCGTAGCACATAAAAGTTATTAGATTTTTTGGTTATATTCACCTTATACACAACGACATTTACACGCTTTCAATTAAGCTTCTATAATAGGAATTTTGAATCCAAAAAATATCTTATGGAAAGAATTTTTAATTTATATTGATCACAATTATTCATCTGTAGATCGTGGAGTGCTGGATTTTTGACAATAAATATTAACAAATATATACACAAACATCTCATTCAGTATCTCATTAACTGTTACTTGGTGTCATAAATAATTCGAATAACCTACGAGATACTCGATTGAAATGTTCTCGCAGTTTCCCAGATCTAATTCACTAAACTCGTAAAGATTTCGTTGATCACTGTGACCAATAATTGACGTCAGCTTTCATAAGTTTATCTCACTTAGCAAAGGTCAAAACACAATGAGCGATGTTGGCCTTTTTTAATTTATCTGATATTATTATCAGTTCATTATATGACGTCATAAATGATTTACTAATTGATTGACGATATCTTAGATCACATCAGAGATTTTCAATTCTAGATAAAGATATTTGATTTATTTATTAAATGAACAATAATTCAAGCGGATTGTCTTGTTTTCCACTCCACTCTTCTAATTTATTTTTCCCGTTTTCTATAAAATATTCCTAATGTTATCAGAGAACAAAAAATAAATGGATTTGGCGATGAAGACTGCTCACTTTGGTTGAAAATATCATCGTACAAATTCCTAGGTTATGGTAAATACAGCAATAATGGCACAGCTTTTATTTCCTAAAAACTAAATAATAACATGTCACTATATGCTTCAAAAACTAAGAAATTTATGTCATTGGCTTGTCAGTTAATATCGAGATACATATAATTATCCAGTGAACGCCATAATAAAAAATTGTAAATAATATAATGTTTTGTTTTCCAAAACCCTAAATATTAGCAAACTGCTAACTATTTACGTATTTCTAGCAAGCTAGCAGAAAACCTGGAGTTATTTGCTCTTTTTTAAGTTTAATACACGTACACAATTTTCATAAACACAGTAAGGCTTAAAATTCAAAATCGATAAAGATTGTTATAAGTTCGCAGATTTGCGAAATAAGCACTGAATATCCTCTTAAAAATTTAATTATGAAATTAATATACTTGACTCTGAAATGATTTTTTATCTGAGTGGATGATCACAAGTTAAATTTCTAAAATTAAATATCAAATGCTTTTCCCTAATTTTCTCAAGAATTCACTTTTCAGGGCTTGTGAGTATCCATTAATCATGGACGTTTTATGAACTATATTTTTGTATGAAACTGAACAAATTGGACTCTTTTTTTGGTTTAAAAATAAAATCCTGCTTTTGAATATTAAGAAATCAATTAAATTCATTCTAAATGTTTTAAAATCTTGGATCAACCTTTGTATCGTCATCTCATAAAGCGCTAACCATAAATTATCCATTTATTTTCAGCTAAATTTGAAATACAAAGATTATTGGTCGATTGTGAAATAGAGATATCGAAATCTTTGAGCTCTGGTGTTTTGGTTGTTGTTATTTTTTCCCAAATTATATGTAATAAAATTAAATGACATGCCATGAATCAAATAATGTTTTAAGTTATCGCTTTTGTTAATAACCAAAACAATCAAATATATTCAAGCTTAAAATCTATTTTAGAATTCTTAAAAAAGATGAAATGCAAATTTTATTAAGTTATAAATTTTTATAACATCAGGCAATCAACGCTCATAATATTTTTGAAACAATCGCAATATGGATACGGATTAAATATACTCGGATTCACGAAATTATTTCGTTTAAAATCGGGTATTTGGCAAAATAATTTTTAATATCATACAAACATGAAATGTGTATTTTTATCGAGAGTTACATTTCTCCTTTAAATTTACATAGAATTAAATTGGATATTATGAATCGAAGTGGTTATTTCTTCAAATAATATGTTACGACTGACAAATTATTGTTTTAATTTTTTGACACGTTAACGAGTAATTTTTGTGGTTGCAAACATTTAAATCCTTTAACAATGATTATTAACTGAGAAATGGCAATTTTGTTATCAATAAAATAAACTTCTAGGCATGAAAATTAGTTTATTTGTAAATCAAAAGCATAATAACTTGAATATATCGAATTATTTCAAATCTTAGGGATTATTGTACAAATAATAAAAAAAATAATCTCACCAGATATTTCAAAAATCATTCTGAAGATCAACATGAAAACCATTATTTTATTCATCTTAAACTGTTTTTATTATTTTAACCATAGTTTCAAGCTGGATTTCTATCTATTCTCAGAAATTCATCATCCCACCACATAAACCTATAATGGAGGTCAAAGTTCAGCTCTCGATTTTTATTCGTGATAAAATGTAAACTTATTTATTATTGTAGGAAAACGTACCAATATGATGAACGTGATATTATTAAAAGATCGATAAGATTTAATAAACAGTCATTTTCTGTCAAATTTTTACGTGAAGCCAACTTAGAAATTCAATTTGATGTTAAGGAGACCTCTGAAAGATACATCATCCATGATTTGAGAGCTATACATACAACTGACACCACTCCGAACAGAACTAAAGCATTAAATTCAGACCCTAAAACTTTTACAACGTCTGAGGTTTTCCTTTTGTTAAAATCAAACCGAACTCAAAATCTGGATGGTAAACAAATTACATTGTCTTATCGAGATTTATTCTTCTCATACTACATGTCCATTTATGTTCGTTACTGCGAGTTAACATTTTTGAAAGGTATTGGAAGACCTGCGAATAATTTAGATTTGAAATCTGATTCATCTGGCATTTTTGATGTAGAAAAACGATACTCAAATGAAGATGTAACTGTTATATTCAAGGTGAACTGGTTTCGGATACTAACACTGTGCGCGATGCTGATAAGCCTTTCGTTTTTAGTTTATCGATTAATAGCTTACATTAAAAGAGGAGAAGGCAAGGACTATACTGATATTATGAATGAAAAGAGATCTAGAATAAAATTTATTGAACCTTAAGTAGTTAATTCGATTTGAATTTTTTTGAACTTCGTTATTTGGTTTCTTGAAGCTAATATTCGAATCGTGAAATTGTTATTAACGTTTAAATTATCTGTCATTCGAATAACGAACAGATCTTCCCAAACTTATTACTTTCTATTTACTCCATAATTGGTCATGTTTTGACATTGTCAAATTGGGATTCGCTCGTTTTTATTCCCTCGTCAATCATGAATAAATGTAAAATTCTACTCATAGTCAAGAAACCCTAACGTTTTGGTTGAAATATTTTTTAGTTTGTGTCGGCATTAAATGTTTTAAAAACTGACCTAGTATACTACACGGCAAACTTATAGTAACAACGCGGAGAAACACTCTTAATCAGAGTAATACATTCAAGAGCTCCGTTTTGATTATATATCCTTATATATTCAGTAAATAGTGTGATTCCAGGCATTCATTTGTCAAAAATTCACCCCAAAGTTTATTGCCGCTAAAGAGGCATGATATTCAGAGGCCCTCACTCATTGATAAAAAATATTGGGTTGATAAACTAAGCTAGTTCTCAAAAAATAAGGGTTTGATGATAGGGTTTAAAAATATGCCTTTAAATAAAAGAATATTACACATTTAGGACGTATTTAGATAATCCTAAATCGTCATCAGAGTATTTATTTACCAGTGACCAGTCTATTGGTCTAAATATTATTGTACTTGGTAATAAATTTCCCTTGTTTAGAATCTTTCAAAGCTCGTAATTGGATGTGATGAGATAATGTCTCGCTATGGGTAATAAACCCATCATTATTATCTTATTGGAAAAAGGAACCGTTGGGGTTTATTTTATTTTAATCTGATCATTGTGAAGATCAATGTTTAAATAATAAACAATCTAATAAATTTTTGAAATTTTGTGCTTTCAAATTAGATTCGAGTTTGTTAAATTTTAGTTTTTGTTAAATGAGTATTTATTTAAATTGAAAAATCATGATTCAAATGACTACAGATGAAGAAATGGTTTCTTTAGTTAGATATTTATTAAGCAATAATATGGATGATAACAATTCATTTACTTTAACAAAATCAATAAAAGTCAATAACAGTTTCATAACACAAAATAGTCGTTGCCATCGCATTTTTATTGATCATTACACCATATTGTTATAAAGTTTATTGGAATAAAAGCATATTTAATAGATTTCTTGTAAAATGATTTGAATTGACCAATTTATCTTTATCGTCCAAGCATAGCTTTGATTTTTCATACCAAGCTTCAAGGTTCGCAATTCTTTGGGCTCTAGAAAATCAAAAAAAAAGATTCACAATAAATGAGAGTCATATTAGTTATATGTGGAGGTCTGTAGACAATATTAATGGAATTTAGATAGAATATTTTGTCCAAAATATCAATTTGGTTCTTCACATCAGAATAAGCTTACAATATAAGATGATTCTATCTTCTGAATTTTCTATAAATTTGTTATTTTTTTTTAATTTAATTCATGTTTGAAATTTATTTTCAATGCTAAATTGATCCATAACAATTGATTGGCTTGATTAATAGAGTTTTAATTTTGAAAGCACAAATTAACAGCGATACTCTAATCACATTATTGAAACAATAGGCTGTAAAAGCATGATTCATCAATTTATAACCAGTTGTTAATCCTGTTCAGTATCTATCCTACATCTTTTACATTTGTCATAATAGATATTAAGTGATTTAAACCTGCATTTTTAACATGTATATCTCGTTTAGATTTTGAACATAAATCTACATTTCTGATGATAATAAACTGATTTCTGAGCTACTAAACTACTTTTTGCTGTTTTTCATGTTTTAACATTTTCTTTCTTAAATACTGCTACTAGACTCATAATTCAGGTATTACTTAGAATCCACAAATGTGTATCAGTAACATATTTTTATCATTAAATTATACTATTTTCATTTAATAAATTATTCGCATCATTTCATATCGAGTGAAAATACTTTAAACTATTGGAACATCAGTATTTGGAATTTATGTAAAAATTCCTCTGTTTTTATTGTACCTCATTGTTGATATATAAAGCGGGACAACGTTTAAAATGTTTTGATGATCTGGTTTGAAATAATTAAATATAATCGGTGGCTTTTTATTCGAAATTCGTTTAAATTGACATTTATTTTGAACATCTGGGTAATCTATTAAATTCACGTAAGTAGTACAAAGAACCCTTCAGATTTTTGTATGGATATTTTTATATGAAAAATTTGTCATAATAGTTGGTCTTGTTATAGACAAAACTATTCCTAAAATAGGTGAACAATTAAAATGTGCTTCACTATGATTTCGATGGAACATTAATGTTTAAAATCATTCCATGGTACTTTTTACCAGATCTAAATTTATAAAAAAATTAGGCGAAAATATTTTTATTTTCTGGCCTCTTTTGATCGGTAAAAATACACCATTTCTCATGCAAGATGTCCAACTTTCTGATGGTCACATTCAAATGTTCCGCTTATGGTTTTATTTTCAAATGTAAACTAGAATACAAAGATTCTAACTTTTAGGATCTTGAGAATATAAGTTTAGATTAACGGTTAGAATATATTCAATCATTTACATAGATTGGATTGATCCTAACAGCAGAATTTTATCTAAAATTTATAATTGAATTTGTATAATGAAAGAATAGTCGGAACCTTTAAATTTAATTATCTGAAAGTCAGACATCTTGAATGGGAAACAGTGTAATGCATGTATTGATATTATTGTGGTTTAAAGTGATAAAACCTAATAATAACTCGAATATCAGGTAATAAAGGTATAAATAAAGTCGATTTAAGAGTGAGATCTTCTGCATAAATAATAATTCTTTCATCTTCAACCGTTTATTTTTTCATGTTGATCCGCTTTTAAACAAATAAAAGGTATTCTGAGCGATTTAAACATTCCTAGGTCCTTAAGTATTGTTAGATATTATCATTTAACGTGCTAATAATCAAGCCTGATTGTCTTATCCATAAATTCACAACTTTTGTGATTTCGTATTTTTAGCGATCTTGGTATTACTGAATTTATTAAAATTAATTTTATAAGATCTGCGAATAGAATAATTTCTCCATTATAATCTTCGGCAGGCATGAAAAGCTTTTAAACAATCATATCTCACACGTTATAATGTTTTAATAACTTGTTATTGTTTGAACAAATTCCAAAACATCACCAAGATTCATGAAACACAACAAGATGATTTTCTTATTTTCCATCACTTTTTGTCGCATCATGGTCCACAGCTTGTACGTAAACAATCTTTGTGTTTCAGAAATTTCATTTCCCATTAAATAGCCCTCTTTTCGAAGTCGAGGTAAATGTATCATTTCGCGTTGGAACCAGTCTGTAGGCTACTGATTATTTATAGGGCATATTATCATTTTGACTCCAAAATGGTTGTTGATGATTCAATTAAATTTGAAAACAATACGTTTTCTATCACTCTAAAAAATAATTTACGATTTGAAATTCAATTTACTATCGTGGAGAAGACTGAAACCTTTGAGATTAAGAATATGACGATGATATATTGGACTGGTGAAACCATCGCAGGTAGATTATTTAATCACCCAGACGCCTATGTTTATAAAACTAAAGAAACATTCCCAATTCTACGAAATAAACGAACTCACATTATACAGAATAAATTGATATATTTGTATACGCCTGGATCTTTATTTTACTACACAACAGCTGTCACCGTTCATTACTGCAATTTCACGTCGCTACGCGATGTAGATTTTACGGAAAGTATTAAATTATCTTAGAAGCAACGACTCCAGTCCCAACTACCACAAAAAAGATAACAACAACAACAAAAGCTACTACAACAACTGTAAATTTTGGATAATTTAAGACAAAGAAAGCAACACGGTTTGTGCCTAAGAGAATAACTCTTGACAAAGGAATGGATGAAGAAATCAAAAATTTGTATAAGGAAATGATCAACGAAGATATGTTACGGAACCTGGATATGTGTAGGAATGAATTACTAAATTTAGGTACAACCAAATATGAGGTGACCATGAGATACATATTAACTGCGATAACATTCCTTATCATTATCGTATTCCTGATTATACCAAGAATTTGGATCAACATAAGAAGGAGAAGAGCAAAGGCATTCTATAAGCTAGAATGCGTGAATTAAATTCATTATTATCAAAAATCCATAATTTGATAGAATTAGTTGATTTTTAACTATTTAAATCAATTTTTGATTTATATTTATATAAATATCTACTCATCCATTTTAATGATAAATAGAGACATAAAGTCACACTCTTTAGTTTATTAAATTGAAACGATAACAAGTATACACTAATGTTGGATTCATTGGCTTCTGTTTTGGGGGTAGTTTAAACCTGTCAATTTACATTGGATGGGTTTTATAATGATCGCCCTTTGAACAGTTGTCCAATTTTCAATATCCCATTACTGGTCCATCATGGGACAGGAATCCTACATATTCGTAGATTGGGAACTACTATATTTTCAATAACTAATCAGTTTAACCCTAGTTTGTTATCCTATATGGCTGCAATCCCACGTTGCCATTTCCTTACCCTTGATAAAATCTCAACAAAGTTTAACATCATTAATAATGTTCAACAAAATCTCAAGTTGTTTTATTTTCATGAAGTGACGATTCTGTTGATAAATAATCAAAAAATGATAAATTAATGGTTGAAAACGTGTGATGAATCCTGGATTTAAAAAAACAAAATTTAAATCATATCATGGTCAGTTGAATGTTCAATGTTATTTTCAACGATGGGTTTACATATGAAATAAGTTCCATTCTATTATTCTTAGGTTTAACTGTAGATAAACGGAATTTCGGTTTCCATATTTCAAAAAACCTGAAATAAATTTGTTTTTAATGTTGTTATTTGTAAGTATCGCACACGCTCATCGATGTATCTGCTCATTTAATTTCTATCGTAGACACAAATTTCCAGCCAGAAACTTATCAAAAGGTATGGATTTGATATTATGAGAAAAGAATCTTTGTTGAAATAAAGGTTTTGAAACTGTGATTAATGGCCATTAAAACATCATTGATGTATTTAAACAAATGACGTAGCTGTGTATCATTTGAATTCAGACTAATTACATCGTTTATGATTATCTAACTGATGCAAATATATTTATCTCAAATCTTTTCGAAAATCATACAATTTTTGCCATATATGTTGATATCGATTAAATGGGGATATGACTCAAATTAAAGGGCAGGATATATATAACAAAAATTCGAATATCTGTTTTGTCGACGAACATGCTATCAATCTCATGGTTCTCACAAAATATATCGAATATACTACTCATGCTATAATTGTGGTTGGATCATTTCTTGATCGATGTATTCATCGAATATTCTTCATTCATAAGATGTAGAAACTGCTCTCATCAAATAAAATAAATAATAAATACAAATCAAACATATTAAACGCTCCAAATCATGTTAGATTCCATCAAACTGATTCAAAGAAACTGTTTGTTGGTTTCTGAATTATACGTCTTTCATGGTTATTTTATCATAATTAATTATTGGGAAACAGATAAAACGGATGTAAAGTATCCGCTCATATTATTATTTAACCATTTTATCGTTAAAGAAACTGTTTTATCTGATTTTCATGAATAAGGCTACAATATTGTAAATGTGAAGTTTCTGATAAATTTATAACCGCATTTTTTTATTTTTCACTAACGAAATAACACCTGTCAGTTGAGTAGTAAATGTTAAATCATTACAAATTAAACAACCTGCGACTCGCAACCCATTCAGTAAATCCTTTGATTAATCACAAAACATGACAACCTTTTATAAAACAAATGTGGTGTGAGATATTCGGAACAATATGTTGTTATGAATACTAAACCCTAACTTTTCAAAAAATAATCACATCAAAGATAGTCGATCGATTTATCATGAATGTTAAAAGCTATGGTTTGTAGAAGATTGGAATAGTTCACATTTAATTTCAATAATGACGGGCGAACACCTGTGTTTAACTATATCACAACCAATTATATTTGATACGGCTATCACGTTTCACCAATAGGAGTCAAAATCCACACAAACGTTATATCAGAATCGTTTCGTTACTGTTGAAAACATTATGGGATTGATTAAAATTAGAGCACATATTGAAGGCATATAGGACATCTTCAAAATGTAGATTAATACTCGGCATCGAAGATATAATTTCACCGCTAATGATTTTAGAAATGGTACCTTATCATTACGTGTAGATCAAATTGGCGCTGAACCGATGAAATGATTCACCGAACTCCGAATACATGGAAACGTCTGATGGATTTCACGCTTTAAAAAATCTATTGCAACATGAAGATCATATCAATTCAAAGATTCGCCAGGTTTGTTACTAATTGATGTTCAATTTTCAATTCGTATGTAGATACACATGTTTTTAAGGATGCAATTTCTTATATACAGATCTGAGTTACATGGAGCGATTGATTTCAACGAATGAACCAAATTAATTAGTATGTTCTGGCTTCTGAATACCTTCAAATTGACTAAATGATATCTGGTGATTGGATCTTAACTTGATTGATGTGAAAAAACTTCGAGTCTGCGTAATATTTCCACGTGTTTTCAAAACAATACTAAAATAATCGGAAAATCCTTTTTTAAGCGCAGATTTAATATGATTCTATTTATTATGAATGAAATGTAAGTATGATTATCTCTATTGATAATCAGTATGAGCGGGTTCCATTAAAGATCAAAACCAGGGTGATAATCGTTAATTTCCTACGAGACAAGCCATGTAATAGTTAAACAAAATGGTCATTTATCGAGTTATTCATCTTTATATTCCTTTGATGAACTAATAATAAGTCATTGATATTATAAAACTGTTAATTGGCTAATTTTTGTTTCATATTCATGGTCAGATTTTCTGCTTGTAAACATAATTTGAAGATCAATCCGAACAGAAATGTTCGGCCTAATTCGAATCTTATACCCTTACTATCATTGTGTTTGAGTGCTAAAAACATTCGATAACAGATTTTTTGTTCGTTTTGTGCGTAAAAGTTTGATTTGGTTGATATTCAACCGAATTAATATGGTTAGAATTTAATTCTAATTAGAAACACTTAATTAACCAATCTGAAACTTATCAGTCAACAAATTACACTATCTGGAATAAATATAATGAAGTAAGAATCATAATATTATGAATGGAATAAAATGAGTGAACATTAACGGCTACCTTTTTGTGATATTATCGAATAATTATGGTGATAAATTGATCACAATACAACCAAATTAACATGTATTCAAATCTTTAGAATTTTGGACTTAAACCAGCATTTCAAATATTAAATAAGAGTTTATTTTTATTGAAGCATTTAGATTAATAATAACATTCAGAATTCATTCAAAAACATAGAAAAAAAATCTCAAAAATGAATCCAAAAACGTAACCGTCACAATTTGTATGAATGGTTCATAACGCGCCATTATTTATGCATCGTTATTAGCAGTTTAGGTCGGTAAATATGTAGTACAAATTTTTTAGAAATCAAAACTATGTTCGGATATCGAAATACATGTTTTTGAGACGTTAAACTGCGTGATCTGGATCGGAATGACTCAAAAAACGATTTCAAATAAAAACAAATTAAGGAAGAATGGATGATCTCTTGTTCTAATTTTATTCATTAGTTAATCATTGACATTTTAAAACATAATAATCGCTATTTATAAGCAGTAACTGAATAGATTCGGGGTAAATATTGAGGATTGAATTAAAATGCGCATCATGTGTGGTTTAATGACACGAGTGAATGCCTCTGGGTCGCAGTACATACAAAAGCACGAAGGTTGGGTGGGAGCAAGTACATTTAAGGTTGTGTTATGCGTTTATATCGTAATCACTCGAATCATATAATGTTTAATAGCTATTCATTAAAAATCTCGACTGTGTGTAAACTATAATTAAGTCGTTAAGGGTGCGTCAAATTTGTTAATAGAAAGCCCTCCTACATATGGATTGAGATGAAATTCAATACGCCCATCAGACTCTATTCCAATCTGAACAAGTCAATTAATCAGCTAAACATTGCAGGCCAGCCGTCTTCACATTGGGTAGCACTTAAACTGTTGAATATCACCCACATTGAATCCTTCACGTGGAAATGGAAGAAAAAAAATAATATGGACGCCAAATTCGAAGATAAGGATACAATGGTCGTTTTTCACCCCGAATTCAGCAGTGGAACAGAGATGGTCCTTGGAGATACCCAATTCGTTAAAGGAAACATATATTTCTGGGAGATAGAACTGTTGACTCCTGTTTACGGGACCGACATGGTAAAACTTAATTACTTGTAGATGGTAGGGATCGCGACATCAGATATCAATACCAACCAATATCAATACATGTTTCGAGGACCA
This sequence comes from Thelohanellus kitauei, assembly GCA_000827895.1. Lineage (NCBI taxonomy): Eukaryota > Metazoa > Cnidaria > Myxozoa > Bivalvulida > Myxobolidae > Thelohanellus > Thelohanellus kitauei. The sequence goes on from JWZT01004669.1 coordinate 470,954, forward strand.
TTGGGAGAGAATGAAAATAGTTGGGGGATTTCATATCATGGATACACTCAGCACGAGGGAATTAGGACCAAATTGATGCGATTATTTCATCCATCGAGGTTCGGGGATGGAACAAAATTCGGGTTCCATTTGGACACGTGGCAGGGATATGTCGAGATTTATATTAATGGAAACTTCACTGGTACTATATGGAGATCCGAGAAATTCGTAACTCATATCACAAAACCTATCATATCGTCTACCGCAGCCCGAACCCGAATGAGACTACTCTACTCCACCGAATCTCAAACGTCGCTCAAATTTTTAGCACTCAGGTCTATATCGAAACAATACTCGATGAGAGAACTTTTGGAAATAGTTAAAAAGAGAAACGTTTCCTCGACCATATTTTTAGACTACTTTTGGTTGTTCCATTAACTATATCTCATTTGTGGGACCGAAATTGTGAGGGCGGGCAGATATTTTTTTATTTGCTGCATGTCATAAATATTATCTTGAGGTCACAACAATCAAGTTATTGGCGGGTTCAAACCTAGCCCGTAGACCAAACTATAAATGAATGACAACATTTTTTTCTATTTATAATATCTTTATTTTTTATCTTAATCCTGTGCTTAACATTGGTTAATTTTTAGTTATCTAGGGCCAATATTTTTTGGTGTTTAGTTTTAAGATAGTGCCATCTATTGCCTTATAATTTATGGTTCGATTTAAATTAATGTGAAATATTGGAACGAAATTTGCGTAAATTCTGAATTGGCAGAAAAGAAATATCATAATTAGGACCAAGGATTTAAGACAAAAATAACGTTAATGAGAAAATCGATTGCTGAAAGAACATGATAGAAACACTGGTGCTATTTATGTACTAGTATTTATTAAATGGTTCGACCAAGGACTCTGTGAAAGCTCCTATTTTTTGATGATGTACATATGGGATTCATTCTCTTCTGTCAATGATGTTTTCTTTGTACTGGCCAAATATTTAACAATGATTTTTTGTGATTAGACAAGGGCTTTTTTAGATAAAATTGTGAGAAACGCATTTTTAAGTAAACAAGTTATATCTAACAATTTTATGCAAGAAAACTAAAAAAATAACCTAATCTAGAGTCTGTTTAAGATAACTAGATTAGCCTAGTTCCTCCCTGCAGAGAAGCTGGTTGACCTCTCGTCCCCGAATTCTTGGTCGCGACGAACTTGGCACATAAATTTTGAGGCTTTCGAGGTCTGGACCAATCCTTGGTTGGCCTGTAGTTGCGCCAACGATCGAGCCGTTGACCGGAGTAATGTAGCCGCTTTTCTATCTTCGAGGCTCTTGTAGTTCGTTTGACCTTTAGGGAGGTAATTCTGCCTCCCTCTTTCCGTTTGTGGCCTTCCAGGTCTCGGGTCCTGTAAGGCATTTGCATGTCTAGTTGTGGACCTAACTAGCTGGCCTTGAAGGCCAAGGCGGCTTCCGGTCGGTTAGACTCTCATTGGCCAGTAAACTCTGGGCCTTCCACCTGGAGAGTATTGTGCCATGAGCAATCGTCTGCCCGTTATTTAGCCGCTTGTTCCTTTTTGTCGGCTGGGCCTGTACTTAACAGCCAGCCTTTCATCGGCTTGTAAAGCCTGATAAGCCCCTCGTACAGTACTAGCCGCAGGTTGCGAAAAGGAGAACTCAGGGTGGCCGACGTAGGCCAGTGCAGAAAGGCTGGGGCCAGATCTCGTGTCGCGTCCACGAAATAGAAGAGAAATACGGGTTGCTCAGGACAGCCTGTTCGATAAAGTCAAGCCCTAGCTCCCGTATTGCGTTCACTGGTGCCGGTGGAGGCATCGAGAATGCAAAGCGACCGAATTGCTCGAAAACCATCACGCAGAATTCTGTGGCGGATGAGATACTTAAATGGGTCAAGGACATCCCTCAGGATATGGCTTGACAGCCCCAAGGTTACGTTTGAGGCAGCCGGCCAAGGTCAACTACCTCATCCATTAACAAGTGCCGCAGCTGAAAATATTATATCCCATAACTTCAAGCAAAATACAATGAAATCACAATTTAATGTTTTTATCACCGGAAACAGATAAAAGATAAGATACTGTAGTGCCTCGACATATGAGTATAATTCGTTCCGCAGCCCAACTTGTTTCTCAATCCCTATTTCGTACATAAAATACGTGAAATAACTTTAATCCGTTCCATCCATATAAATACACCCAAAGAAATGATACTAAAAATGGAAAGAACATTTTTGATTTCTATAATGTATATATATTGTGTACATACAAGAAATATTAATTATTGCTGTAACATGGTGTACAGTGTGGTTTTAGAAACTCTTTCCTTCGAGACAGAAGAGAGCAGATGCAGAAGAGAGGGTACGAAAGAAAGGGTTGAGAGGTACGTGTAATATATAAAACGAAAATTTAATAAAAAAGATGTTCACAAATACAGAAAAAATTACCGACATAACATAGACAACACCGAAGATGCTCTGGAGATGTAACCGGAACTCTTCGACCAAGTGAAATGAACGAGATAAGCTGTATTATAGTGCTCCCAAGCGCTCAGCCATCTACAGTTAGTATCTCAAAGAGCGCTCGTATCTTGTGGTTCTCTTATGTTAAGGTATCACTGTACTTGTTTTCGGTTGTAAACTTAAATTCTTCAATTATTTAATAGATACAAATCGCAAAATAATTTCAAAATGTAATGTAATTTCTCTACAAATTATTATCATTCTATAAAAATTTATTTCTCATGAGTTTTACCATATCCTTCAAAAGAGCGGTTCAATGTGTTTTGTGGTTGAGACTCTCATCTTAAAATTATTTTCTATGATAGGCATAAATATCCGTACTTTGATAAATTTATAAATCGTAATATGAATATCTGATTATCAGGATGTACAGTAATAATTCGACATACCGTTGCCCCAAGATCGAGCAAAATTTTGAGATATGGAACTTATACAAATGATAAAGCTAGATGGCCGACTATTTGGAGAAATTAATATAGCTTTATTCGTTCATTTTACTTATCTGAAGGGTTCATTAACATCTCTAGCGCATCTTCGGTGTTGTTTATGTATTTCCGTGACTTTTCTATGTGATTTGAACACTGTTATTTAATTTTTGCGTTATATGTTTAAGCAATACCTACTATCTCTCTACTTGCTTTTTCATCCTACAAACGCACCATATTTAGCTGCTATCGTCTGTCTCTATGTTTATAGCTAGTAAAACCACATTAAATTTCGCATTTTTGTAATTATTTATAATTTTTCATGTGTGTTCATAGTATATCCAATTATTCTTACGATTACAATATGTTTTATCTATGTTTATAATTGTTAAGTGGAGTTTTATGGATAGATGAAACGGATAAACTATATTTTACCTATTTAATGTTTTAAAATTGATTTGACATACGAGTTCAATTCTGGAACGAATTAAACTCGTATTTCGAGGTACCACTGTATTTTCATTGCTTGAAACGGAGTATCAGTTTAATGACGAAACAATTTCTAATTATTTTTTTCAAAATATACTTATAATTAAATGGATGAAATTTAATTTTTATGCATTACGTTATTTACTTTTGTATTACCTGATCCCCATATTCATCCCGCGTATTAATTTGAAATTCGGGGAAGAGTATCGGAAAAAATCTAGGCTACTGGCCAAAATGTTGTCTTTATATGTATAACCAAGCCAACGTGAGTGCAATGTTTGAGCTTGTTTCAGCATATCAGGAATTCTTGTGATCGCCTTTGAAAGAACACAACGAAGGTCATCTTCTGCACCAAGTCTAATTCTATATTTAGATTTGATCACCACTGGAAAACTCAGTGTCGAAAAGATATGTTGTTGGAAATGTAAGAAAAAGCCGCAATACAGTCTCAGACAGAACGGGGTATGACTGCAAACATTTAGATCCATATTTTTCCAACTTAAATTATTTTCGATACATAGTAATTAATGCGTTCAATAAAATCTTCCTGTGATTTCTCAGGAATATTTTGAGTGCTCAATTGGGGGTCATGTAGATTTGGAAAGTTTGATGGAATTTCGTCTTCAAGTATGTGAAAAAATTCTTTCGTTGATCAGGTTAAATTAAAGATTCCTCATAGAAACCAGATAAAGGTGGCAGCCTGTAAATGTTATTTCGGTCAAATATTGTATGCCAAATCTGAAGTTTTCATCTTGAATGATGTAATAATCCGGATTTGTCGAGCATGTTTCCCTTGACCTTATAGTGATTAATTGAATTCATTCAAGATGAGAAAGATATCAACCAGATCAGCTATTTTTTTTATTTACTTTCATAGCTATAAATACTTCGAATTGTTGTTTAATTTTCTGATAAAAAAACACGTTTTAGAACTAATAATCTTAAAAATCGTATCGATTCAGGATCATACATCAGAACATAGTTGGAATCATTCAAATCATTACACATTTATGACATTTTTCATTAAGTTTTGTAATTCTTTTGGCAGTGTCTTCGTTTCTCATATGTTTTGATGAATCATACAGTGAGTTCCAATTACATTTTCTGACTATTTCTGAAACAAACTTTGAAATTCAGATAAACTTCCCCATACTTTGACCAATATCTGTGCCGACGCCAAAAATATATTCCCGATTGAGATACTTTTCTAGAAATAATCCATTTTTATAAAATATATCGAGTGTCAGTAGTTTTTTTCAAGAATTTAAGGTAATATAAACTCTTGATGAAATTTTCCATCAAATATAAACCTTACGTAAACCAGTAATCGTGAACAACTTCCAACTTCTATGACTTCAATAAACTGAATATTAAATATTGGAGGTGGATTAGATTTTATTTTAATGATTATCTGATTGAGAATATAGGCAAATATGTCAGTTGTTCTCCCTGTTCCATTCAATTAGATATGGAAATTCCACTCATATACTAATAAAATCTGCTGCATTCATGCCTCGAACACCATCTTGAGCAGCCGGCAACAGAAACATAATAAATGATGTAAGGTTTGATATCTCTGGCGATTTTGAGATTAAACATGTAAGAATCATCAACCACAGCTAACTTCGAACCTTTTTCAGGTTTGACCAGAATCAAGTCTTGCTTTCTTGACTCCATCAGTTTTCAATCTAAAATACAATGTGTCCTGATGAACAAAGCTCGAATGCTTATAAAAATGACTTTACAGGTGGCTCAGTTTCACAGATTCAGCTGGTAGAACTTCGCCATAAAAACGCATTGGGGTTACTCAATCCCAGATATAACCATTAAAATTGAACCGTATAATACAACATCGTCACAATATTTTCCATCCTTCACGATATTTTGTTTGAGGTGCTTTTTCATGTGTTATTCCTAATTTATTCAATAGTATAACTAAACGCATTCTACCTAATACGTGCGAGAAGTCTCACTATTTCATAACAGTATTATTGATAAATTTTACCTTCAATGCCACAAACTACAAGACGATGGCCTATTACTAATTTGGAATGGCTGTACTTTTCAATTACGGCAATAAAGTAAGGAAATCTTCATAATAGAACTAATATCTGTGATATCTAAGATCCTGCAATCGTGTAAAGATACTAAGTGCCACGTACATTGATAGTTAGAAATTTAAATCATTAAAAATATTTAAATTGCAACAATTAAAATGTTTGAAATAATAATTTTAACTACAAACATAAAATTATTATATTAAAGTTTATCAAGTTTGAATATACAAGAATCTCATATATTCGATGATCTTACACGACCCCAAGGTTGATAACCACTGTTCTATGGATATCTGTCTAAACTTCTCTTATTAAATATTTACAATAAAGTATATAATGGAAAACTCGAGTTGACACTCTCTCGGAGAATTGACTTATTTATTTCATAAATTTTAAAAAATTGTCGTGAGTTCAATTCTAGAATGTATTTTATAAATTACGGGAATCATTTCCAGTTAGTTTCATTAAAGTAATATAGACGAATATAAAAACACAAATTTTAACCGGATTTTAATGCATTTACCTTCAGGCCGCTAATGTTTGTCGAGCATAGGATCCTAAAATTAATACATCATTTTTGTCTAGAAATCTTTTTACACTGAACTTCAAACTAGAAATACAGTTTCTAATCAATATTACTACAATTTTTTGAAACATTTGTTGATGTGGAACTGCTATAAGCACAATTCTCATATCGTAACTTAATACACATTTTTAATATTATCCTAATTTATATTTTCGTTATTCAAAAATTTAAATTTGTTTTTGATATTCAATTCAAAGGATAAAATTTCGATTCTTAAGGTTTTTAAATAAGCTCGGATAAATCTTGAAAAGCATCACAAATCAATATAGATCTAACAAGAAAGGTGTTTTTATTACGTTAAGCCAAAGGCCATGATCTGTATATATATAATCTTGTTTAATTCTAGAACTCATCGTGATTCCACACCCCTAAAATAGATCGAAAATTACATTCCTTCAAACTTCCACTCCTCGCCAAATGACACTGCATACAAGGATGTTTTTTGAATATTTTTATTTAAACAATCATCTAAAATATTTATAAATAAATGATTTGAGTAGATTAATTCCTGAAATTTACTTCATGGCATCATCGACTAATATTCCTTGTTATTATTCATGTAATGAATAAACCAAAATTAATTCAGATTTTTATGTTATGAGTATTTGGATCTGATTTTACATCCATATTTCACATTAGACCCATCACTTGCAACAGAAATAAAAAATATTTTAAAATTATCTTCTGTCAAAAAATTGGTGGTTGGTATTAGAAAAGTCACTTGACTTTTATGTAGTGAGCACAATTATATCCTCAAAAATGTTAAACAGTGAAGTTTCTCCAAAGTTTTTTGATAAAACTCCTATTATAAACGATGGGATAGTTTCTAGATTTATCTCACTTAATTCAATAAATCAGGCGATCTTTTATTTAAGATTTGAAAACATCTCTAGATGTCGTTTTCAGCATTTCATCAATTAAATTAAAATATTAATCATTAAATTTGGGAATTTAGAACATGAACCATATCGAATTCATTGAATGATTTGTTTCAGTTTTAAGCATCTCGAACAATAAGTTTTCTTGTACGATTTTATAAGTCCACAAAATATTTTCTTTTGATAATTTTTAAGAAATAATTAGTTCAAAAATATATTGTTTATTATTTGCTCTCGAAATAATTTTTGATGATTTTTGAACAATAGAATTTCTGTGAAACTAATTTTTCCCTGAATGAATTTAATTGTTGGTTTATATTTTTTTAGAAAGTGTTACGTCATGGTAGGCTAATTCTGGAAAAATTTCATTCCCATTGGTGTTTCGGTTTCAAGAGTTCAAAATTATTTTGCATGATAACAACCAGGTTTCATATTTTGTATGTATAGACATTCATTTTATAGTCAAATATATTTGTATTATAATGGCCAATGATTTTGAGCTCGATTTCGATAACTTATATCAGCTATCGACATTTGAGGATATCAACTTACCCAAAAATTTCTATACTTTCTTTACTCTTTTCTGGATGATTATCAGGTTGATTTGGAGCCACATGAGAGAAGTAACATTCGACGTTTTTCACTTTAGATTATTTGGACATTTTAAAACAAGGCATGAATAAAAGATCAGTGGCTAACAATAAAAACAAATTTTGGATGTCCACTCTCGAATTATCACATCAGAATAAACTTGAAATCGGAAAGGTACAAAAAAAGCAGGTTTCAAACAAAACATGGGTCTGAACAATCTCTGACAAGCTTTAAGTTTTAAATACAAAATCTGGCATCTCCCTAGAAGTCAAACTTTTAAATTACGCCGATTGTATGAGTAATAATGTAAATAAATGCGATTTCAACATTTATTCATTAATTCCTACGACATCTTTCCTAAATGCTAAATGAGGTTACCAGTTCAAATTTTCTTAAGTTTACAAAATAAAAACAAGTATTAGACCTCTGGTGAGAGTCAAAAATATTAATCCGTGGCTTCAGTATTGTTTAATATAATTTACGACGATATTCCCAACCAGAATTACATTCACAAACATTATGTGATGAGGTAACAATGACTGTTTCAAATAAAAAATATTGAAAGGAGAATTTATTTTTTGATACAAAAAAATCAGGAAGATGGATGAAAACGTCGTCTACCATTTTTTAATGTGTAAAGACCCTGAAACTATACTAATATGCAATTTTTGTGACCATAAAAAAATGTTTCCCTATTATGACAGAAATCATGTTGAAAAAATTATAATACTCGATTTGGTGAGGTTTCCGCGCATTGCTTTTTGACTAAAATATGACTTTCTGTTTATGGATAAATCTTCTGGTTCATGTGTGATTTTAAAATTGAGTAAAGTAGGGTTAAAAAAACTACTTCGTTAAATTGTACGCATCTGGACAAATATCGTTATTACGATGTTTCAAATTTCTGTGACTCATCGTAGGTGTGCTAATTTTAGAGAGAAAGTTGTTTTGGCAGCTAATTGCTGGATTCTGTTGCTCTTTACCAAATTTCAGCACTCTTCTATGATACAGTTTTAAATTTTTACAGAAAAATTCTTCTTTATTTAAATGATATACATATCCCTTAATAAACACAGACATTAAAAAACCACTTTTTGTAAATTTAATCAATTTTTGGGTAAACTAAATGCATGCAGTTCACGAAATGTGTTATAATTGAAAACAGTAACCTCTGGATGTGGGGTGGTATACACATATTAACCTTAAACATCAAAATGTAAACCAAAATATTTAGAGGAGCAAAAGTGGTTTTTTCTATTTGTAAAAATGATCATTTGGTTCATAAAAGAATCTCTATCTATACCTTCGAAACTCTACTCTTGTTAAACTAATAAGTAAAATTATTCTTAAGTTAACAAAGATACAGTCAACTCTGGTTGATGATACAGATATTTAAGCCTAATATTAATTGCATCAAAAAATAACAGCTAAATCATGAAAACACCTTAAAATTATAGAGAAAAGAATTTATTCGTTTGTATAAATGATTCCTAAAAATCGTGATACAAAGAAGGGGCCAGATATTTATTTATAAAACATATTGAAGTTTGTCTTCTCGGCAATATTTCAGTGGTTGAATTCAGAGTTTAGAGTTTTCATTTATTCAATTGTTTATGGCTCTATAGTTGAAAATATGATTATATTGAACGATAACACTAAAAAAACCATTCATATAATATGGAAATATCAAAATCAGGAATACAAATTTCTCACAGTTTTAGAGCAGTCTAGATAAATAGATAATTTTGCCAGGATAGTTATAAGATCGTTACATAATTGAAGTAATTCTTTATTCACTCGAGTTTAATTCACCCAAGCCCTGTCTCAAACCACTAAAAAACTGTAGAAAGCTATTTCGTGTAAATCTTTGTCAGCAAATAGATTTATACATCTTCTGAGGATGAATGCAAATGTTAATATCTCACGATATGCTTTCTTTTGGCTGTTATGCAAAAAATAATATATCAACGAGAATATTTTGAAATTATTAACGTTTCTTCATTTTCTCAAACCTGGATTAAAAAGACAAATTTTACAAACTAAATCACAATTAAAAATCTATCTATATTTAATCAAGATCAAAGTCTGAATATTTTGCGAGTCTGGTTTAAACAACGTTAGTTTTTGGAACAAAATATTCTAAATTATCATCACCGTTTAAATATTTCTGTTGGAAATACATTACATTCCAGACAAAGGACAGATGAGAGCATGGATCGATTCCTAAACTATTCTGAGGATATTTAACACTAAAAAATCGCATTTATCACTATAAATTGTATGTATATTTGGAAATGCGCGGAGATCTCAGTAACCACAAGTTTCGGTGAAAGTGAATCTCATGCTCGGACATATACATCTGTCATAATAGTCAAGCACAGTCAATGACAAGGCTACGTTATGAGGATATTTGGCCATTACGAGATAGTTATGATAGTCTGTTCGTGTGTTATCAAGCATCATTGTAGTCAACACGTGCAAATAATTTACAAGTATGGAATTATACCAAAATGAGCTTATATTGATGTTAATCTGTAATCATATATCAGTTTATTGTCCGGAATTTCACTCAGCTTTTTAAATAATACGTTTAACTAAATTTTTGACTGTTCATACCCTGTGAATTGGGTTGCCAGGTCGGCTGATGAAAAACGGAATTATTATCTCCACTTATAGTCTAGTACACATTGAAAAATTATGCAAAAACTGGAGCTGTGAATGATAGCAAAACAGATTTTAAAGCCAAATATGTTATAATAAACGTAGGAAACTATGCTACACATCTAAGCTGTTAATTTTCTTCCATGAGTTTTGAAATTCGTGATAACTCACATTTATAGCGCCTATTTTGCATTTTGCAAC
>JWZT01004669.1:488993-521306 GCA_000827895.1 Thelohanellus kitauei
TCAAATTGCGTACACCAAATTCATTCATTGGTAGCTTGCTCTTTGCTTTCTCTTCCGAACATCAAGAGAATAGTGAATGATACAAGGAAGAAAAATTTTGACATCCTTCTATCACCTACGATATTTGAACTGGTTATACCTGAAACATATAGCTGTCATTGAAAATATTACAATATTCTATTCTAGTTAATATTTTCATTTATAATTGGTTTTTGTTTTCAAAATTGGGGTTCTGGTTAACTTACCATAGCCGCATTTATCCATATTGATGACACATTAATAATAAGTATGTCCCTACTAGAAATTCTAATAATTGTCCTTAATGATATGATGACATTTTGATATATTTTATATATTTATTCCTTGAATAATTAAATGCATAATGCTCAACAAATTATATTAAAAACTTCATCAGATGTGTCATAATATTAAGCACAACTATAAATAAATTGAGTTAAGCCATAATTATCATTGGGATGTACAATAAATATTGTTTTGATATGCCATCAATTTACCAAAACCCGTATCCGAATATGCGTTATCCGAAGTAATCCTTGTCACAATTACTTCTAAAAATCGAGGTTCGGCAGTATATAGGATCTATATATCAGAAGAAAAAGAGTGGTTATAAATGACCGAAGAGTAGTGCTGGTGCATTAAAAATATGAATGCTTGTTTGTAATTCTTATTGTGTTGCTTATAAAGTTAGATCGAAAATTATAGACAGTATTTGAAATAAATTTAGAACCACATTCGAAAGGTTTTTTCCAAATAAAATGACTTTTACATGATTTTAAGATCAAATCGTACTGAATCCTAGGTTTGACTTGAAATATCCCGACCCAACCGAAAGATTATCCGTTTAACATAATTTGATTTTGTTGTTAAACGCTTGAAACATTTAACTCCTTCCTCCCATTTTTGTAGATGTTTGGGGATATTCGACGCGTATGACACTTCCCATATGAAAACTACACCTTTGTTTTTTATAAAAGATTCAGGCTGCGATAGTGGTTGCTTAAAAATATAACCATCGATGAACATTACTTAATTTAAATTTCTGATTTCTCAAGACTATTTGCCAATACTTTGACTCCTAATCCCTTTTGAAGTTGTTTCCATGGATCGAACTCTTCTACATATATAAAATGTTTCTATTCAAATTCCTTTGGTGGGTTTTATATCATGCCATGAGATTACAATGGTCAAGTCCGGAAGCAGCGACATATTCACTAAAAAATTCTATCCTATTATTGTATCACGAAAACTTTAAGGAGTCTTGAGACGTTTCAAATCATATAAGTGCTTTTGCGTTGCTACGTTCTAAGATCCTATTTCTTCTTTCAAATAAACATCTTTTTGTTTGTTAACATTTATTTTTGACTTGTTCGTTAGAAGGAATCTGGTGCCACGTGTAAAACTCTCATGTGTCCCATCCAATGATCCCATCACTTGGGCTTTTTGTACATTCTTCTCTTTACCATATCCTTTTCCAAGATTGATGTGTCAATGATCCCCCTAAATATGTGGCATTATCCAACCGTGCAGCACTAAATCGTGCCGGAGGAGAGAATCCGAATTTACCAACAATTTCGAATTAATTTTATCCAGAAAAAATTAACCCTTGTACATTCAATACAAAAGCATTTTCGGAGTACTTTTCACGATCGATCCAATTTCAGAACAAATATTTCGATTTCTGTTCTTTCTCGTAATATTAAAGAAACGAAAAGAAAAGAAAAGAAAACTAATTCTCTCGATTGATTTCAGCCAATCAAAATCTACTCAAGGAAACCGTATAATGGTTCAAGCACAAACAATTATCTTTCATACACTTCAGATTGTTATTTAATCTTCTGTCGAATAGTAATATCTACGTTTATAAAAAAATCAATGATAAATTTGGATTCCTCGACCTGAACAAGAGATATATGTCATACAAGCAGCTGATTGTCTATAATTGTCAACCTATCAACAAAGAATAAAGTATGCCGAATCGTATTTACATTGCTAGTGCGACAAACGTTCATTCCTGCGAATTGGAACTGTAATAAAAATATCGGTAGATTTTCAGTGCAGTTTCGATAATGTTGTCAGTTCGATAAGTGAACTCTAGCATATTCGAGTTGACCAATAATCTCTTTCACTCATTTTTTGTGCTAAAATCGTTAAATGAATCTTTCAGAATGCAAGAATCTCTAAATATAACGTCCATAGCAAATTGTTTTGAATCCAGAATCGAAATGTAATATCTCATAGCCTTCGATGCGTCAAATTTAAAAGAACAACAGCTTGGGGAAATTTATGCCTGTTCGAAATGATTGATAACTATATCCTTTAATATTGAATTTCACAAGAGCCTATGATAAAATATATTACATTTTTGTAATTGAACTAACATCCGTTAAGCAGTTGAAACAGTACCCAGATACCTCTGAGGAAAATCGTGTTGACGGGTGTGTGTAAAATAACGATTATAACAATTTTTAAATGATATTCATGGTGGCAAATAAGTTCTCTTTTGAGAATCATCTGATGTCGATAGGGCCACTTCGAATTTTGGCGCAAGCGTGTGCGTGTTTTGCTTCCGATCAACTCGAATGCTCTTCAGACTTTTTAAAAGAACATTATTTTCCAGAACACTGAATACCATTAATAAAAAACCAACAAGCGAATATTATGAATTGTTAAATTTGAGTTAATATTTAGCAAGGGAGAAGTATTCTTAACCAAGTTCGAGAACCAGAATTTACCCAGTTATGTTTCAGAAAAATCCCCAAACTATGATCCCAGAGAAACGTTCAGTCTTCCTTATCATAGAAAATTCGTAAACCACATTATGCGTCATGGAATGAAGCTGAAAGCCTATAATACTTACCAAGCTGTATGTAGTTCTTTATTCAGATTTTGGAAGAGTTAAAACCCTTGATTAGGTTTGTAACCAGTTTTATTAGTGCGGATCCAAACATTCCACCAGAACATAAAGTACCCAAAGAGTTCTTTTTTGCTGCGCTCGCCAAATTGAAACCACTTATTCAAGTAAGGAACATCAAAGTTTTTGGAATTCCCCGGAAAGTGAGACTCTCGTAATTCAAGGTTCCGGTTCCACTTTCCCCTCAGAGAAGCCGATATATGGCAGCCAAAATATTGATTACATCCTTGTTCGAAAATCATGGTATGTTAAACCCTCAACTCACACATTTAAACCATACATTATTAAAGCAGACCGAAAAGGCCCCTATACAGTCACAAATAACGCCTGAAAAATATTATAACTTTGACCATTTCAAACTTTATACTGTTGTCCTGCTGGTCATCCCTTAATTGTACATCTCATTCTAAGCACCTTCTAGCAAGTATTTTATCCTTGCATTCTCATGAACTATTATTAGAACGTCCATGGATTGTATAGAACGGTTATAGTTTACTTTCAAATCTCACCCAATTTCGTCACTAAACGTGTCTCTACAAGATTTGATAACTATAATCGTTTAGATAACATAGAGACTACAGATATAAGAAAACGATATCCCTCGTTGCAATTTTGAGGATCAAGTTAATTTTTTCCAGATGGATAGTATGAAAAGTTAAGCTCATCAAATTCACAACTTTTTGAGTTAATACCAGTTTCTGTATTTCGATGATTGATTGCATCGGCGTGATATAATTGTTGATAATTTCATATATTAACAAGACTCTTTTTCATCTAAATTCGAAATAACTTGCTTCGGTCGCATATGTAAAACGGTGTTTATCTTAACAATAAATTTAAATACTTAAAGGGGTATAGAGGTTTTTTGTTCATTAGATGGATTTAGATGTTTCTTATTTATAGATTGGAGGTCTCTCAAGGAATTATTCATTAAGTTACAGCCCTGGGTCGGCCAATAATTTTATGAAACAAGGCACGGTCAAAATCTCTGGGGTTTCTCGTCGTAAGCTTTCAAGTTATCCAAAAAACATCCAAATTCTGGAGAACTTTGAAACAGTTTCTTCTGAAAATTCAAAACAAATTGCCTGATGTTGAGTCATCATCTAAATGAGAGATTTACACATCCTCATTGGCACAACTTTTTATAATTGAAACCGTAACTCTTATATACCCGAGACATTTTATATAATCACAGAATTTTTCCCTTTAGTTATCCTCCAGTTTCGATTCTTGAAGTTAATGGCTTAAACCATGCTCGATTAAGGAAATTCTGGGTAACCGAGTATAATTTGGAAATATAGTTATTTCATAAAATTTATTGCTGATTTAACACCAGAAAGGATAAGACCAAAGATTATTGCGGCAGAGATAGTAAAGGCTTACAATGAGAAGGTATGCTGCAGACTTAACAAGGGCGTTGCATATGGTAACAAACTGAAGATACACCGCGAGGCCGAGGGTAGCCGATAATTCAATAAACGAATATTTGCGAGATATAGCGATTAGTTTATTTTTTTATGGCTAAACATCGTAAACGTAAAAGCAGATCGAGGGACCGCCATCGTCGTTCAAGCCATAAACGCAAAGATAAGAAGCCGAACTATGAGGATATAAGCGAGGGGGAAATTGTTTCCGACGATTCGTTGAGGAAGCTAGAGAAAAAGGTCCGTAAAAAAAGAAAACATCGCAAGAGTAGAGAAAGGTTTTCAACTTATGTAATAAAGCTCTTTAGATCTTTATATCGTTGATGAAGATGTCGATAAAATATTAGAAGAACGCCGAAAAAATAGGGAAGAAATACTTAAAAAATATGACCCACCACAGCCACAAATTGCAAAAATCACTCCGGATGTTCCTAAAATCAAGATTGTCGGTAATTCAGTTTCAGTGCCAACCCCAGTTACTACGCAAAATGATCAAAGTGTTGAACTTGACATGTTTGTGGAGGACGATACAAAATTCTTTAATACCCAACAAAAACTGTTAACTCAGCCACCCAAACCTCATACGCACATTAATATTACCAATAACCTGGATCAGAGCCTTGTGGATAATCAAGACGACGCCGAAGGTTATTACGGTATAGTACTAATTATAAATTTAGTGGTACAAATTGGGGAAATATTTATTAAACGTTACTATATTTACGGATATACTGGCTCTGGTGTTTTTAGTAACGTGGTTAGAGCCAGAGATAAAAATAATAATAATCAGGATTGTGCAATAAAAATCATCAGAAACAACGAGATTATGTATGTTTTTTGGATATATAAATTTTAAGACAATTTGAACTTGCGTCATTCTACTACAAATGAAGGTGGTGGGTAATTATATTTTTCATTTTATTCAAATGAGTTTTTATTGTATTTAGCTATTTTAAAGCAATGAAAAGTATTAATGAAGCCAAACTTAGAAATTTGTCAAGCAAGTGATTACATTTTTCAAAGCCCTTTCTCTCATTTTGAGATTTTCTTCAGATTATTATATTTCTTTAATAAGTTTTAATAATATTTACAATCGTTGAAAATACAATGATTTTAACTGTTATTCAATCAAACTGAATTTTATGTCAAAACAGGCTCGCGTGAGCACTTTGGAAAAAATATTAATAATCACCATATATTTATTGTTTACATGTAAACTATTTGGAGCCTGTTTGACTTCATGCTAAATTAGTTTTTGGTCATTTTATACGTGCATATCGGTATTTTTATCTTTCCTTTAGCAGATACCTTGTGGGTTTTACCATACATTTCTCACATAAATTAAAATCGCTTGCTTTATCAAACTGATACCAGGTCGAAACAAGGACTGAAAGAACTAGAAATAATGAGAAAATTGAACGAAGCCGATCCCAATGATAAATATCACTGTTTAAGGCTCTGGGCCAATTTTTATCATCGAAATCACCTCTGTCTGGTTTTTGAGCCGTTAAGGTACGCATAATTTGTTGAACAGTATGAATTTAAGAGAGTTGATTCGCAAGTATGGATCAGGAATCGGGCTTAATATTAAGGCGGTTAAAGCATATGCCTCTCAATTACTTTTGGCTCTGGGATTATTGCAAAACTGCAGCGTCATCCATGCAGATATCAAGCCTGACAATATTCTTGTATGCTCCATTTGCTAATTAAGGTAAGTGAAAATAGATTGGTTGTGAAATTGAGTGATTTTGGATCGGCATTTAACGTCGGTGAAAATACATTAACTCCGTATTTGGTCAGTAGATTTTATCGGGCTCCAGAAGTCAGTAATTATCATATGTTATCTAGTTCTGGGAAGACAGTATGGGTTTGGTGTGGATTTATGGTCACTCGGTTGTACACTATACGAGTTGTACACTGGTCAAATTCTCTTCCCAGGAAATACAAACAATCACATGATTAAACTGTTTATGGACCTAAAAGGAAAGATTCCTCACAAGATTATCAGAAAATCAGCGTTTAAAGATAGACACTTTGACCAAGATTTAAATTTTCTCCATCATGAAATCGACAAGATTACCCAAAAGGACAAAACCACGGTTATTTCTAAGATCGAAAAAGTCAATGATTTGACTAAAATGTTATTTGAAAAAGCTGTCGACGCTGACGAAACCACGAAAAAAAAGATATTACAATTAAAAGACTTACTTGAGAACATTTTTACAATTGATCAAACAAAAAGAATTTCAGTTATGGATTGCATCAATCACCCTTTCATTAAAGATTCAACATAAATAACCAGAAGAATACTCAAATAGATTCTTTGTAATTTTTAACCATTTTCTGGTTCAAATTCACCGCGTTTGATCGTGTTTACATACTTAAACCTTCCTAAAGGAACCGTCGAGTGTTCACTTAAATATATGCACTATATATCGATGCCCATGCGTACCGGTCACCGTTTTAACCAAATTAGTTGAAGTCTCCAAGAACTACTGTTACCGAGGAGGACAGCTATATGTATACTTCTATGTGACTATCCGTGTATCAGATGACCTTTTGCGAGATATTCTGACTAAAAATTGTACAACGAAACAATGGTGAATACGATAATGCATTCATTATAAGGAATTAAACAAATAGAGTTTAACGATCGAGATTCTGATCACAGTAGAGCAAACTCTGGGTTACGATCAAATTAACCTATTTTTATGTAAATTGGTAAAATTTAAACTATTCTGGGGTTGAAGAAATGGTCAGATATAATGAAAGAACCAGGTTCGTGATGTCATCAAAAATTGCACTTCCTAAATGGCTAATACTCCTAAGCTTGTTTCGAGAGATGCCTTTACTTATATCTAACAACGCGAGTGCCGCTTGCGAACGGCAGCACATAATACTGAAAGTTCGTTCAAACTTTTGATATTCTTTGTTTGTACCCTTGTTTCAGATCTCATTTTTAACAGTGGATGATTAGAAGATGAAATGTGTCTCGTCTCCAAACAAAGTTAAGCACTAATGTCAGCGGATTTGTTTTGAAGATTGTGTTCAGTTATCGTTGAAAATGGTTTCTTCATTAATTAAAATTGATCTACATCGATTCAAATATAATACCCACCAGATGTTATTCTCAAACGATTGAGCTGATATTCTGACACCTTTAATGTTTCTGCCTGATTATTTGCTGTCTATCCTGTTCGTAGTTAACAATTCTGGTTAAAAGCATGCATCAATCACTGTTGTTCATTCTAAGAGTGGAAGACTAGTTTTTTTCGGTTTACAGGGTTTTCGCACCAAATAGGCGATTGTCCAGTTAAATTTGGTGTGGCTGTTTTTATTCGTGGCGGTTTCCAGTTAAGTTTGGTTTTTGTTTTAGTCTAATTTGGTTCTTTTCCAATTAAACTTGGTTTATCGTTCGCCAAATTTGACTAGATAAACGCCAAATTGGACTGGACAAGCGCTAATTTGTACCGCAAACACTGTATTTATCTATCATATTTTATCGAAGTTATCGGCCAAATGACAGCATGTTATTTAGGATGACCATCGATGAAATTTAACTGAGATGCGTAAGTTTGAATTCAATAATTCATTTTTCAAGTGTTAAACCTTAAACAGGTATATCTATGAAGCCATTTTCATTTTCTTTGTCACAAAATGCGTAAAATTAACCTGATTCCGAAAGCGTTCAAAAAATTGAATGTTAACATGAAGTTCACTGACCGAATTCATCACTATTCGTCTGTTGATACAAATAGAACATAAAGGCAGAAGCGGACTATTCTGGATGTCTGGTTGTTTTTATGATGGACTTTGGAATGAAGATTTAGCCAATAAAGTTATCAGTGAATCACGTTCATTATGATTGATCCCATTGCCGTTTCGCAACAATAGTTTGGTTAGGCAAAAAATTTTTATCTCTTTCGATCATATAATTAAAAGTTTAATGGAAACTGAAAATCATGGCTTGAATTGATGAATAGTATAATTTGTATTTTTATCATTAAAAATACCCTATCAATATTAACAGCAAATCTTTTTAATTCCCAATAAAACATACTAATGAATTCTTTTATTTATTTTTCTTAAGGCTATTGCAATCATTAAAAATACTGCTCTGGAATTTGTAGAACGCTAGCACTTAAATAATGATATTGTTTCTTGTGGGTATACCAAGACATGTGATATGAACCTACATGTTTCGAAGCAGTCTGTAACACCCACTAGTGTTACGTTTCCCTATTCGAGTAATCGATTATTAGTTTATCATGTACAAGGAGCTCTTCTTCTGTTTTAAATTCAGAGAGAAGTGTTTTCACACGTTCACAAAAAGTTCATCTAACGAGAGATCGATACCATGGTTTCATCCATTTGTTGAGAAGAACTCTGAGATCATTCCCACTCTGAACCTTTATCCAAAAGAATAGATTTGAGTAGGAATTCTTTAAAAGGTTTTAAAACTAACATTTTGAGATATGTAACGGGCAACCATATCGATGTTTTTGATAATCAACAGAACAAAGAAGAAATGAGGTGAATCCATCCCACAAGAATGAAAATAGTATATCTTACAAAAGATCAACAATTTACTCAATGATTTTTCAATGATTCAAATGGGTTATATATTTATGGCCGAGAGAAGAAGTATCTTGTCTGTCAGTTTTCTATCCATATAAATGAACATGTTGAGTGGCGTTTTACAAGACTGACCATGAATTTCTCAAATTAATAGGATCTAAAAAGGCGCCTGAAAATATATTAATAGTTTCAACAACGATGCATGATCTTCAAAATTATAAAATAGTGTTCATTTGTATCGGCATGGACATACTTTAGAAAAATGCTTTAGTTTTTAGACTTTGTTGATGTGATATAATTTATCTAAAATAAGACACTATTCTTTTGATTCCTGATATTTTTGATCTCGTGAAATAAATCGACCTAAATTTCCAAACAGGCGAATCTTGACAAACTACTGCATGAGCTGAGAGTCGATATTTTTAACATTTTTATTCTTATTGAATTAGTCTATTAAATTTAAACACGAGGGCAGAAATGAAAAATAGGGGCTTAAGATACATTTGGTGTTGAAATTAGTTAATATACGTTGTTGTTTTCACTGTGACTGAAGTAAAGAATGCATCAGCTTGCAATGTGCGGAACTCGTCGAAAAGAATACATTTGCACTTTTGTATCAAATTATAATGCATCAACGAACCGATATTTTGTAGTGTATCCAACATAGCTCGTTCCTTTGGGATGATCCGTTTTTAAATTGTTGAAGAAAAACTGATGACGCAATGATCTCCACATATTTCCTTTGATATTACTTAACAACAGAATACTGACTTTATCGAATGTTATCTACAGCTCCATGTCAATATCGCCAAAACGTGCTGGCGCAATGTTCAACTCATACGGGATTTTGCAATCAAAACCGTTCGACATTATAATCAAGATAGTAGATTTTTTTACATTTTATTGGATGAACAATTCTCAGGTATACAGAGATCATTTAAATTGCCTCAAGGCATCATTTCTGACTAAATTTGATTACGTATTATTATCGTTTTATTCCATGTGGGGAAGCGGTTTAATTAGAACCTCCAAATTTTCGAGTACAATAATTGATGTTATTGTTAAAAAATAGCCCCATAGTGGCGTAGTCATATAATCAATTAAGGGTCGAGAAAACCAGGTGACGTTATCTCCCTAAATATCGTATTTTGTTGTTGAATTATGAACGACAACTTGACCCAATCGGCGAAGGATTAAAGAACCATCTAAATTTAAATATCAGCTTTACCAGAAGTCGGAAGTGGGTTAGAAGCTACGGATTTATAAAAAAATGCTCAAATCTCATACAGGAGTTTTATTAACCATGGGAAAGTTTTTCCTATGATTAAAAATTCTCACTGGCCGAATGTGTTAATTAACGGGAACAATGACCTTACTCTAAGAGTCGTTTCAATCTGCGTGAAAATTACTATTGATAACCTCCAAAATCATTTCCTGCATTCAATGAGTTTTTCATAAATGGTTCAACCTGAAAGTTATTGAGAGAGAGCAACAAAATTACTTTTATTTAATGAATATTTTATTTGAATTTAAAGCGCGTTAGTTTATTCGATAAAACTTGGGGCTTAGTTGTCATGGTTGATGTAAATGGTTTCAAAACCCGGTGTCATTGACTATTCTATGTGGAAAATTGGAAGCATTAATTAAACTGTTTCCCCACCATGGACTGCAATCCTAATAATATTTATTTCGAATATCGTCAAAAACGATGTTATGAAGCAATTTAAATTATTTTTGTAGACTTGAGAATTGTTAGTCCAATTTAATGTTTAAAAAACCATCATGTTGATTGTCACGTTTCAAAGTTTTGATTGCAAAACCAAGTAGATTTATCGATGGAGCCTATATGCATAATTTTAATATTTTTTACCTATTGTTCTGGGTAATCTAACACCCAGTGATATATGTAATAATTGTTGTTCTTTTCTGTGTATAATTAAAAAAAATTTTAAATGAGTCGATATTTGGTGTATTTTCTTTCAAAGAACCAAAAATAGATGGCTGTCATTAAAACAGAAACTTAAAACCTAGTCTTTCATCATCGGAAACATTCCACTACAGTCCTCACCATAGAAACTTCAAATGAGTTTCGTCAGAATTCTTTAAAAAAGTGGATGATTAGAATTAAGTCGATTATTGAAAATGGGGGAGAGTACGGTGTTGTACTCACTAGTGTTTCAATGAAAATAACTAAGATAAAGGCAGAGAACTACCATGATGAAACCATATAAACCTCTGACTCAGCTCTCAGTAGTTGAAAAAACTGCCACTGACGTTAATTTTAACTTTCAGAAAACCTATAATAAAAGATCTGTGTAAAAGCAGATCAAGCTATCGACCATACTAGAATCGAATATGAATTAACAATCACAAAACTACTTATCATTTAAGAACTCATTATTATGAGTTTATGATCTATGATAAAACTTTCTTACAATAACTGCCAACCAATACAAAGCATGCCTTAACAAGAGGGGTACAGACTTTTAAACGGCTAGTCGGAGCCTGGCAGACCATTTTTATATTAACTCCAAATACTTTTCTATCTTTTTAATAATGACTAAGACAAATGAGTGCTTTCAAATAAACGAGGAGCATTTTATATAAGATCCAATTCATCCATTTTTGAACTAATATTGAAGAGGTAAGCGGAGCCCCAATCTTATCTGATGTCGAGGTTGCAGGGATAAAAATAATATCGAATAAATTATTTCATACAAGCCAACCAAAATACGGGTGTAAGAATCGTATGTCTTGGTAGGGTTAAGAACGATATTTTTGCGATAGTCCTATTCATTCATGATGAGCGAATAATGGGGATATACCTCTCAAATGACAAATAAATCCTGAATCACTACCCTAAGTTAGCCGTAAATCACCTGCATTAAATTAAGATATTTTTCTATTGATGTACGACACATAAAGTTATAGGATTTGACTGGATGCATGGCCGTTTCATATATTCATTCACAGTTAATATCCGGTTATCGATTTAAACATCTGTTCCAAGTTGATAGAATGCACCTTGAACCGCTAGATATGTCAAGTGAAACTATCTGATGGAAATAGAAGCTCAGGCTTCGATAACTTAGTCTAATTTGTACACTAATGACGTGGTATATGATGGATAATTGCGATTTCTTTGGACAGGATTATCGGATAGCTCTGCTTCATAAAATCACTTATTCGGAACCTTTTTTAGTGAAGTTTACGATGAATCTGATAAACTCAGGTGTTCATCAATTGTATATGAAAATCAAAGTTTGCAACCAACATCCATTTACTATAGGCATGTTGAAAGGTGCTATCACTTAAAACAAGCAATGCTTCCATTTTCCTGTCTGAGGTTTTTGATTAAACTATCAAGATATTTGGAGCTGTAAATACAGGACGAAAATAGAATTAACGGCATCAGTTCTTCAGTAAGAGCATATCGGCTGTATGGGCACATCTCGTCGTGATGGCTGCCTCAAACGTTTTAATAACATAAATTTTAACGAGGTTCGGCAGAATATAGATGTCATGAATCAACTCTTAACTGGCAAACGTTCGAGAAAAGAAATGAGAAAACATAGAAAACTGAATCAAAATGTTTACAAGTCCCCCCCCCCCACCTAATTGGTCTTGATGCACGTTGAGCAAATCGGAGCGTGTTTGACAAGCGTAGATCTTTGGGGCGATGAGTGTGACGATATTCAACTGGAAATCATACATAAATATCATATACCAGAAAGTTAGTTCCATTTAGAATCATGTAAAAAACCAGCAATCGTGAAATGGACTACTTTCATTTATCAGTCGCCTCTTACATTTCTTTAGATATATGTTATCAGAAAATATGTTGTTTGTAATCCCTTGTAGTCCTAAACCATGTTGGTATTACCCTATATGCGTTAAAATCAATGTGAAAACATCACCAGTAACAGCAATAAGAAAGACTGTTGAATCAGATCAAGCACGATAGCCAAAATTAACAACCATTCATATCATCGTGTCACTAACAGGGCCCAAGGTATTAACCTGGAGATTGCCGAGTTTACAAAACTTTGAGTCAAAATGAACCCAAAATACCAGTCACGTGAATTCTTGATTTGAAGTAACAGAACTCATGGGATGTAGATGTTCGTTGGCTGGCATTATCAGATTGCAAATTGAGGTGGGATTTCATGGGATAAAAAGAGGACTATCTCAGTGTATTTGTTGGGGATTCCGACTTAATTTATGATATGATGGAAATCAATAATAGGCCACCAAAAGAAGGGGTGAATACACAAATTCTCAATCCCAAATAAATGGGGGTGTTCTATTGAATATTATCACCCAATATAAAAACGTAAACACTAATTATCATTATGCCGAAATGACGCCATTTATTAACAAAATACGAGTATAGTTCAAAACCAGCCGTCGTAAAATCTTGGCAAAATTGGTTGGAGTAGGCATGAATAAGTTATCGTGGGGGAAATGGGTATGTGGTTGAGAGTATCAACAGGAGCATTACGGACGATGACGAAGGTCAATGGAGATGTCATCAATAATTTAGAAACGGCTTATTAGCCATTTTTATTAAAACCTGGGGTGCAACAACTCATAAGATTAACAATAATGATAACTTAGTTAGCATTCTTAACTTTTTTCCTGAACACGTAACTGAATATCATGTTTAAGTCCACATAAACAAAGCTAGAGGTTACATCACTAAATGACTGAGTTTAAAGATAGCACTCACTTTCTACTATTCTATCACTAATGATTTTCTAATTACTTTTGTAGTGCGCATTTCCAGTCGTCTCTTTGTGAACATGTGGCTACTTCTGTTGTTGCTTCCTATGGTAATAATTTAATAATTATTTTGTTCACGTGGATATCCCGTGAAAACACACTTATTTGATATTATTTGTAATACCAGATTTTGCGATTAATAACGGCATCCATGACGACCAATAGCGGCATTTTTTTAAATAAATTTATGAACATAAAAAAGAACTATATCGGCGAAAATGAAAACGTTTGATGTTCAGCATGCATGTACAACATGAAAATAGTTCCAATTATCTGGTTTTTGATCGAAAGAAGCGGGTTGTGTCGATGAATAATGGGAGAAGTAATAAGGAATTTAACAGAAAACCAAAAGTAACAAAAAACAGTTAAATTAAGAGATGTAGTTTTATTTTCAGATTGCATAACTTTAGTCTCTATAAATCTCTTTTTCGTTAAGGCACATATTCGAAAAAATGGTAACTATTTTTCATGTTGTACATGCATGCTGAGCAGTAAACTTTTTCATGTTGGTTGATACAGGTCTTTTTTATGTTCTAAGATTTATTTAAAAAATTGCCGCTATTGGTCGTCACGAATGCCGTTGTTGGTCGCAAAACCCGGTACATTAACGTTTCATTACACCTATATTTTGACAGTCAGGTCATTTTTCTGAAAAATTAGCGTTTTCATCTGATCATAAACCTTTCAAGAAGGAATATGGCCTCTTTAACATCTTTTTAAATCATTTTGTTAACTTCTTGAAGCCATTCGAGTGCCAATCCTCTTTCTAATTTTACTCTAGCGTTGATGACCTACTTTTAGGGAGGAGGAACACTGACTGTTACGCGGGAACTGTATATTCAAGTAATTAATCGAATTGATTTTTGGCCCTTTGAACCCATATTCCTGGATTCATTTCTCTTTTTGAAATGCCTGATGTTTTCATAAGTTGACATCATCTTCAAAACATCAGAGGTCATACCATTAAAGTCATAATAAAAGCTGTACAACGATTCCATTTATCCATATTATCAAGAACTGCCCTCTATCAATAGGTTGATAAGTACTTCTCGTTTCTATCACGATCACAGTCAACCATTACAAAAGGCGCTGGAATACAGTATCGCCCAACCCAACTAGTTCATCATCTAAAATTTGAGCATTAACATTTGATCAAAAATCATCCCTATCGGAGTGATATCGACAAGCATAAAATCAGTTTACATCACCAAAATTGCATCATTATTATTCTCGCTTATTCGTCTAAGGTAGTTTTAGCCTCAGTTTGAATTTATAATTTAAACGCTGCGTACATATTAGATGAAAAATCATATGAAATGCCACCGAATTTGACATTTGCGTATGTTTTCAATTTATGCTGGGTAGCCGAAACCAAAATAGAGCATGTTTCTCTACGGGTTTTATGATGATCTTTAAGTTAAACGTGGCCAACTTGAAACATCGTTAAAAACCAGTATCTATAATATTTCAACCTTTTTCTATCAACAAGACTGTGCATGATTTTTGATCTCACAACAGAGTTGAAATCTTCAAAGTCGCAGAAGGGATCGTGTGATTAGACCAGTTTGTAAATCTTTATTCCAGAAACTTACTGTATAAATATGTCTGGTTTCTGCCTTCGTATCAATATCTGTCATTTAGAGTAATTTCCCAGTGGATATCTTTCGAATCGATTATCATTGTGTGCTGTTAATCTATTTTTCCCTTCGTCAATCACTGGATTCCAGCTAAATCCTTATGAATACGAAAGATGGCATTCTTTCTATCCGGATTTTTTTGATTTAAAAAAAATTTCTGAACCAGTCAGTGTCTCCGACGAAAAAGCAGTGGGATGCTTGGAGTTAACTTACTCTCATAATTCTGCGCACTTCAATTTTCACCAAAGGCCACGTTTTTCATATTCGAGTTATTCTGTGGCGTCACAATACGGTTTTTAAAAATAACCCACATAGTTCCAGTTATTTATTTATTACTTAAATTTCGAACAATACACATTTCATCAGGTTCACTTGAAGTTGAATTATCTCATTGTTTAAACAAAATAGGTCCAAATTTCACACTATCAGATTTTAAAAAACTGTATTATCACTCGAGTGATGTCAATGATGGAATGAATTCGATTATTTTTATTTTCTTTGATATTCGACCAAACTTATCGTTAAACGATGACATCGACGGTTTAACGTCTTCTTCACAAAATATCACCGAACGTAACCTTCAGTCAATAATTCAAGTTGTTGACAAACAGATGCCTTATCTTTACCATGGATGTTACTAGAATTGAAGATACATGTTCTTTAACACGCTTCTGATAATATATTTCAGAGCTAACAAGGGGCAGTTACATTTCCACAAAAACAAAACCATCTCCAGTTCTATGTTAACAGCCACGCCTTCTGGTATCATTCAATTTTGCTGGTATCAGCCAACATTTGAGAAATTGAAATTATAATTGACACAATTAACGATAGCGCTGCATGTAATTTAGTCTAGCACGTTATTAACCTAATTTAATGTGTCTCTTGTGAATTAGACGGGTTTTCATAACCTTAAACAGATGACCGTCAAAACCCTTTACCTATAACTTCGTGATATTTCATATAAAATAACAAAGTCTGGTTTTATAATTACAGTGGTTCGAAAGAAAGATCTAAGGAGTTAAAATCAGATCATTCATCACATATTTTTTACCTAAAATCGCATTCCCTTATCCCTGTGTTTTGTCTGTTTAGAATTAGATAATATTAATACACCATTTTCCGTCCAAGATATCCGACTTTTCGGTGTGGGTATTCAAAAGTCCTTTATTTTGTATTTTTATTATAAAAACGCAAATGAACTGTTTTAAAGATTTTGTATCTTATAGGGTCTTGATAATATGTGGTTAGATTTTCGAGTCTAATATGAGCGGTCGTTTACATAGATTGGTCTGAGTCTAACAGCAATAATCTCTTTACCATTTATCATTTACTTTTTATGATAAAAATACACCAAACGGAACTTTTGAATGGCCGCATCGGGAAGTCGGGTATTCTGAACGTAAAATGATGTAAACCTTAAGCGTTGTAGCTAAGTACTTATTTTGATTTTGTTATCGAATATCATCGGACCAAATTGATATGGAATCTCTGTGTGAACTAGTTATGATGGATACGTGTCAGGATCAATGGAATCATTTATCATTTCATTTAGCGAGATTTAATCACATGTCGCTAATTAAAATTTAATGCCATTATTTGAGTAAGGACCATTAGAATGTCAGGACTATATTTTCTATACTGTAATACTTTGAACATGTTAAATTAAACAGTGGTTTACGTTTATTGGCTAATTATTCCAGAGTTGCTGTGGTTTCAATTCAAATAGAGCATTAGCAGAGAGGTAAAAAAAATTGATAAGATCCGATTGTGTTACGAATACTATTATGATTTTTCAGTTACACCACATTATTCTGTGGCGATGTTTTTTTAGGTATAACTTAAGGCTTTACCTGGTTTTATCCTAGTTCATGATTTTCTTTATATGGTCTATTTTTTGTTCTGCAGATGTTGATTTTGGGGATCTAATAAACCGTCAACCGTTTAAATGAGAGTCCATCAGTCATATTGTATTCAGACGTCACGCAGTGAGTGTTAGCTCAACCATTCTCGGATAAAATTCTTGTAGGAGATTAGTTATCACGGAATCAATTGGAATGTTTCTGTATGGATTTATCTCAGCCGTTCCCTCAATAAGCTTAAAGTTTCGTTTATAATAGCTAAGTGTAGTTATGTTTATCCCATTTCATAGGCGGTCAAAACCTGTACCATTCCTAAAGTAAGGCCGTCTGTTCAAAAATGTGAGATGACTTTTGGAATCCATAGATTCAACCCTTTACTTTTGTTATTAAATTAGAAATTCATTCAGACAATGAATCTGACTAGATTAATTTAAGAGGCTCATTTTCATCGCCACGAGACTGTTCATTGGAGTCAAAAAGTGGGTTTAGTTTCAGGTTAAATCTCATGTAACCTCGTTAGTGCAGTTATAAAATTACTTAGTTCTTCATTCAGATCCATCATTTAAAATAGTGGTGGGCAACATCTCATTAGGCGGGCTAAATATAAAGAAATGAAAACATTGGATGGCTGGATTAACAACTTAATACCTTAACCATGTGTTAATCCAACATATATACGATAAATAAATTGTACTTAACGTTTAAATATTGAGATAAAAAAATTATTAAAGAATTAAACGGCCTATACTTCAATAAATACTAAAGTTAACGAGATATTTGTGGTCGAGCGATGTTATCAACAAGTTGTTTTAATTCAGGCTGCATGTTTGAGTAGAAATTTTCAAAGACTGCACGTGAATATCAGTTAAAAAAGAACGTAGCTGAATCTTGTAAATATTAATAGCCATATCACCATACATGTCCAAAAACTGTTCGCAAGCCTGATAAAATATCGTCGCGGCGTATCTTGCCCATTCCTGATTTAATATATATCTCGTGGAAAGTGTTATTATAAGCATGAGCTTTTCAATAAACGTTCTTATATTCTTCAAGTACCATTCTCGACAAACATTAATTTAATGTTGAATCAGTTTTCAGCATCCCCTGTAAATCTAGTTGGCATCAAACCACTAACTTTTATGGTTCTAATTTGGAAATTTGACACCTACATTTGAGATGTCCAATGAAGATGTTTCATGGCGCCGTAGGAAATATTAACCTGGAAACCTCCTATTTATTTTTTAAAGATTAATTTTATCATTAGCTATGAACTTTTTCGGCCATTCGTTTAACAACATATTTTGACCCATTTATTCAAAATTATGCATTTCGAAGTCTCGACGGTTATACCTGTTTGCTTAAATACGACATTTTTCATTTTTATAAAATTAGCTGTTGCACAAGATGATTCGCCGTTTACATTCGCGAGCGTTTATTCAGCTTACTCTCCATGCGCCTGTGATGCCGTAGGATATCAGGTGAAGGAATTGGGATGTGTGTGCAGAGATGAAATTTACTTGTCAGTTAACCCAGAGGATTGTACCTGTCCGGGTGCTGTAGAAATTATCTATCCACCTAAAAGTAAGTTAATCTTCCCACCTAGTTAAAGAAATGGGTCATGATGATGGTGAAGGAAGAAGAAGAAAGAAGAAGAAGAAAGAATAGTATTATCTTTAACGTTTATGATTGAAATACACATTTTTCATTATTAAATTGAATGATTCCTCATAACTAATTAAATTAGTCGTCTGCTAAATATGGCTTTAAAATCTCCAATCTACTTTTCGCCAACAGCCTAAGATTATCAGGAAAATGTGTTTTTCGACTTCAATTTTAAAAATATTCAATATACGAATACTGTGATGAACTACTCGTGTCTGAAAATATGGTGTGATTAAAATATATTTTAGTCATAAACATTGTAATCCAATATGGTGATAGCCAGAGAATAACAGGTACCAAACTGTGGGTTTAGCTGTATGCTTCACCAATCGTTGTGTTGAATGTCTACGTTTCTCTTCTGGCAATAAAAAATTGATATCCCCAACTAACATAGATTCAAACTTCTTGGCGGTGTTCTATTGTTCCTGGAAAATTATTTTCAACGATTTGTAAATTTCGGATGCGCTGAATTTATAGATGTCTAGTAAAATCATCTATTAGCATTTCAAAGCTGAACCATTTTGATGAATCATGATTTTAAATACTTTTGTACAAATTTAAAAACGACAGGTGAAATTCTAATATGCATTCGCTGATACAATTTCATTTCTTCGTTTAAAATTCAATTTGTATGTTAAGCGCGAAAGTTGTGTGACTTTGAGTCAGGCTTAATGATAAGATCAGCTCAACAGCCAATGCATTTTAAAGTATGGCAACTTTCAGTGATATCAGCCTCTGAAGTGAAATTTAGTCTAAACTAAAGACATTATTCGCGCCAATATAACCGACTAACTGACACCAGCACCACGTGTGTTCATTAACTTATATTTAGATCGTTCATTACATCGTCCTTTTATATTTTGTGCCAACTCAAACCTAGTCCTTTCTTGTCTTATATGCACCAAGATTCTTGGGATATAATTGGTCTGGTTATTTATAAATATGGCTTCATGATGTTGCGCCAATTTTTGTCTGTATTAATCATTCATGACTCGTATGAATGTTACCTCTTTAGTTTTGTATACAATCTGGAAAGACGGTCCTTCGTCGGTTATATTAATAATATAGCCACAGTAACTTTCGTTGATGGGATTCATTTGTTTCTGCAAACTATCAATAAGTATTTACAGGATGCAATTACTTATCCGATTTCGATAAACCCACACGTACGTAGTGGTTGTTTTTCCGTTAATGGACCTAGATTTCATCATCGGATTTGCAAGCTTACTTTAATCAATCGTTCATTGTGTACTTTAAGAGAATTTCGCATGGGTGGGATTACGATAGCAGTGTCTTCATTTGATAATCATCGTATTTTACTAAAATCCCTAAATAGTTCTGAGAAAATGCATTTGTTGAAACATTATTCGTATTTCTGAGACAGCTCGCTGTTTAACCAGTTAATTTTTCTTAACAGGAATAGCGTCAATCATCTAGTTTTAAACGTCATCAATGCTTCAATTATGGCAAATATTAAAAAAACCGGCCCTTTTGTTATTTTCATCCTGCCATGATAGATTTCAGAGAATTTAGTCTAATTCGCCGAGTATCATCTCATGTTGGAAAATATGAATGCGCGTGTACAGGTATTTCGCATCGAATTCAATACCAGAGGCGCAACAGCCCCCAATGTCTGGTGAAACCAACACAGAATGTTAGTTCAGAAATGGAAATCGTAAAGTGTAGATAAGAATATTGTTTCATCTATTTAGTGTCTGTTCTTCACATTATATTTTACAGTTTTGGCAACAGATTACAAATGTGTTAAATGCCAAAGATATATCAAAATAAAAGTAGGTTATAGAGTCGTATATAACATAACAACTAAACGGAGGGCCATCATATTATTGTAAAAAGGGTTTGTATTTATATTCGCTGTTCAACTTATCCATCAAAAAGAATACAACTTGAGAGATACCAGACCTTAAGGGTTATGGATCACCAAAAATCGGATGGACAAAAATTAAATGTGGATCATTTGAAACAAACCTTGGAAACCCACCAAAAAATGTTCCAAACCCAAAGATATAGCACCACGTCAACGTCAAAGCTAACTATATAGAAAGTGAAAACATTGCTAACTGTTATAGGACATCTAATGAAGGAGAAATTATCAAGAATGCCTGATGGATGGCGCCAATTTAATAGGCCCTGCAAATAATAAGCACTGTAGTTATAGGGACAAACATATTGCTGTTAGATGCAAATAATTCCTAGCTGATGATAATAAAAGTCTTAAAAGAGTACAGAGATAAATTGGAATCATTGGCTTATCAGTAGGAAAATGGAAAAGCTACCGGTTAATTCATATTTGTGGCAATAAATCGCACTTAGGGATTTCGGCTTGGATGGTGTTCACAGATTGGAAAAGGATTTCTGAAGACGCTGCAATGGTTGTTGCACTGAAATGACTTAGATTTCCTGAGACATAAGCATAAAAATATTAACAGAACATTTAGCAAGTTTTCACTCGATTGTTCACCAACACAACCAATTTATAAAATAAATTCAAGACTTTTATGGAAGTTGTATAAGCCAGTATTCAATTTATGAAGTCACATGCACTTAATCACTGCCAATTTAAGGATATTTGTCCTGTCTATTTTCTAATTATAGTCTGTCTAATCATTCTGAGGTGAAAGAGCATGGTAAAATGTGAGAACGATTTTATGATTTTAGACAATACATATGTTTTTTGAACGTAAATTTAAAACAATGGATAGTTGTTTATGCGATTAAATATTCTTTGTCGATACTACACTGCAGATAGGGTCTATTTCCAACTATATACAGCCTCTTGTTACTTAAAAATGGAGTCATCGATCTGTAACATCATGTGATGCTTGATCCTGATTCTCAGTTTAAATAAGCTTTTCTTGAACTTCAGAATCATTGAGGCAGATGATACACTATTTTCTGTGTAAAAGGCCGACGTTCTGACCATGAAATTCAAAGATGCGGGCATTAAATTCATTATAAAAAATATATATGATAAATTTAAGAAAGATTATTGCTGTTGGACTGAATCGAATCTCGGTTAACGACGGCACGTATTCAACTCGTGAATTTGAATGCATATTCTAACGAATTTAAAATATGGAATCTTTATAACTTTTAATTCACCTATCATAAATACGATGCGGAAATCTGAATGTCGTAATCGGAAAGTTGGCCATTATAGAGGGAAATGATGTAACCTTATCCCCCAATATGTTTGTCACATTTTTAACGGGATACATTTCGATCAGTCAATATCGGGGTTTACCATTAGTATGGTACACGTGGACCTTAATAATGTACATATAGAACTTCGATACGGTCCACCATGTTGAGATTGGGTCAACAAATTGGCATATTTTGGCAGTTAAAATTGAAACGCAGATTTTAATAAAAAATCGACGAATTTAAAACTTATTTGACATTCTCTTCCTAGACTCTTTATCGGTAAACTTTTTGACAAACCACGTAGTAAAAATTAAAAAAATATTGTTTTTTTTATAACCAAATATAATCATCTGAGCTCTAAAATAGTGTATTGTGTCGCAGTCTCAGTTGGGTGGATAATATTGAAGTTCCTTGTGTACAATAATGAAGGTGGAAATAGGTACTAAAAGATCTTACATTTTTGCCCGGTTTAAGATTACGCTCCCAAAACTATTTAGTTAAAAAATGGCTCCGTTTTTTCGAATCAGACGGACAGCACTGGACAAACAATCTATAATTTTGTGGTGAAGATCTCTCTTGAAGTGTTATCGCATTAGCTAGAAATATTTCGATTCAAGGGAACTCCACATAAAGCTCATTTTAGGCATTTGAATGGGAGTATACTCTATGGACCTTTGGAATCTAATTTGAGTGCTAACCTGCGGATGTTCATTCCATAATTTTCGAGAATCTATTGATTTTGAAATCTTTGAATATTAAAATATCTTAATTCATTTCCAGTGGCGCTATTTCTAGTAAAACCCACAAACAACCGCCCATCATACACGTGATCATTAGCTAGCCTATTTATTTTGTTCAGTACATCACCTTGATTTCAACGAGACAGGTTTTGTTATACAAAAGCAAATGAATTTCATACAAATAGTGTGTGGGTATAGAGAGGATATTTTATACCTTTGATTTTAAAACAACTTTTTTGTGTAATTCTATGGCCGTGGAATCCTTGAACCTGGTCATTCATCACCCATCATAATTATGGCATACAAAACGTGGGGATGTATTTCATGAAAGTAGGAATGTATAAGTCCAATTATTTCACCTTTCTGATGTTATTCAAGATTCTATACGTATGTGAATTTTAAATATTCAGACAACCATTCCTAAAGTATTTTTACGTCCCTGACAATGTGATCAAAACGGTTGTTAAATCTCATTTCTACGCCGTGATAATCAACATAATAAAAATTGTAAAAGTTTCAATTTTCGATGTCAACAAAACCAGAATCATAAAGCCAATAATCATCACTGGGAAAGTATCGTATAACTATCATCAATCGAACTCATACACACAGGATTTCTGAAGCACGATGAAAAGTTTTTGACAGGCAATCTTTGGTATATTATCGTTTCGTTGTGATCGCCGTACCTCTCCAAGGTAAAGAAATTGTATTTCATCGCAGAGTTCAGATACATAAATTGGTACAGCATCTCAATCTGTTGTTAAAGTAATCATACTCTTTTACCGTATAGACAGAGACGGTAAACCAATCTGTATTTAAACAGATGTATTACATTAAAGTGAAAATGAGGCAATTCTATAACACTTTTGATGTACTAATATATCGGTATCTGAAGTAAGTTTTACCGCGAAATTCGAAAATTTTCAAATTCGAAACATGAAAAGCACTCATATTTGAGATAAAAGAAGTTTGTTGATCGTTTACTTGAACCACTGCTTCGTTCAGGGAAAGATCAAACACTCCAAATAATGTAAATTTTATGACAAAGTTCTGGTTAAAGTATTCAAATACAGTTAAATTTTTTTCCCGAATCAATAATGGTGTTTCTAATTTTTCCGATCGATTAAATTTGTTACATAATGTTTTCCACCCAGCAAAATTGATCTCGTGGAGTATTTTGCCGTCTTTAATATCTGATACTGTTCTATACGTTTTGATGTTGAATTCGAAAACTGACGAAAGCGGCCGTATAAAAGATTGAGTTGGAACCAATTTGAAAACCACTTTCTTAGTAGTATTCTTTAAAAAAAATCATAATTACCAGCGCAGATATGCAAAATTTTGGTAAATCCTTTTCAATTTTGTAACTGACAAGTAAATTCTGTTTTGGGAATATCGATTTTGGAATGATCTAAATAAATCTTATTTTACATGTAATCCATAAGTGAAATTCACAAATATGCTGCAAACGTGGGAAATATCATCGATTTCTTGTAGTCCCAAATTTGTTCTTGATGTTAGAATAAACTTGAAATCTGAAAAGAATACCGAATGTCCGATTCCTACGAATATGTGGATTTTCTGATTCTAAAACCGATTACAATGATTTGTGAATCAACGAAAGAGACTTGGAGTGTGTTTTCGCAGAAAGATCCAATAAATATTAAGTTATAGAATTGTGAATATATGATACTTGATCCATCTAGAGCCGTATATTCTACCAAAACTTTCATTTGAATGAAGGGAGGAGCGTCTAATAGAGTCATATAGTATCTGAATGCTACGGTGAGGTTATGATCATCGTTATCCTAAAATAATCAGTAATAAAATGCCCTATAACATGCATGGACGCGATTCAATTCAGTATATAGTCCAAATATATGTAAGAAATTTATATGGAAGAAAATTAATGATACAAAATGCATTGAAAATGCTGAGCTTTCAGATTACACGTTCAGTAATTTCAATAATTATTTGAAATTTATATTCTCAATCAATTAATCAATCAGAAACTATCAATAATTTATGGGAGAATTGTAATAAAATCGTTCGTTCTTCCAGATGTATGCCAGGGGTGGGCAATATTTCTGACCTCGAGTAATATTTTAGGTGGAGAATATTGTTGAAAGCCCTCAAATGAATTTTTTAGCGCTTGGTACGCTGTAGGCCGTTCCTTGATCCATTACTAATAATTAATAAAATGATTTATAATTATCGATACTTTGGCTCTTTAATGAGAACGTTTTGCGAATCTAAGATACATTGAGATTTAAACATTTAATGCCGAACTTTCAGACCGACCTGAATTTGATTAAACCAAGTTGAGTTTTGTCTTAGAAGTTGTCTCAGAGTTTCTATGAATAAAATATATCTTAATCTGTCGGAATAACGATGTTTGAAGTAAAATAGTTATTACCTTTCTCCATTACCTCACAAGCGCATAGTTTGAAGCTTATCCATACATTAAATTATTAACACGTCCAGGAATCTGAAAACCGAATCATGTTTTGTGGATTGGTCGAGGTTGATGAAGCGTAAACTCTGATTCCCGATGAAACCTTGAAACAAATTCAAAAATAAATTATTCCATGTGGTAGAAAAAAGATGAGAAAGCTCGGACCGAACCTTGATTCATTGAGGATCATCCAGTGGTCACCCAGATAGAAAAATCAGCTCTGTAACCAGCACCTAAATCTTAATTGACAACACTATATTTGTTTGATTTTGAATCGTTCCAATTTTCAACTTCAACCCTGTTTTTCACTTTAGTTCATCAAAACCATATCTTAAAATGGGGAAAATTTACGAATGTTATTGAAAATTAAAAAATCTCGATGGTAGATTTTAGATGGTCCTATTTTAATGGAATTCCAGGCAAGTCTTTACAAAGTTATCGACGGAATTATTTATTTTTGATGCCATATTGAAATATATAGCTATTTCCTGAGGTTATTCTAAATTTCCACGTGCGGGTTTTGCCTCATTCGGTAATAAAACAAGGAACAGTGTCAGGATTTTTATACTTTGATTCTGCGCTTTAAAAATGGCAGTGTATATAGTTTGTTACCATTTTAAAGACCCCATTTAGTTATTTTCTTAAAAGAATTTTGAAGTGTAGAAGTTATTAACAAACTTATAAAAAAAGACAGAGTAAACAAAGAAACGATGAATAAAATTGTAGTATTACTGGGGTTTGCATAATATAGGACGGTTTTGGGAAAAATGTTTATTGAAGATCAAGATAGAAGCTATTTAACAAGTCAAAAGTTAGGTTAAAAAATTTTAAAAAAGTTTAGTCTATCTAAGCCATCTCTATTAAGGCATTGTTGAAAAAAGGATTCGCTGCGCCTGATATAATTTTACAGATTGTCTTTTGTGATGTGAGAACACGAAACCTTCATTCTCTCTGAAAGATCTATAGCTTCTTGTAATCTTATGGTACTTTCTACTCCATGTTTGATCTGTGAAAATACATCCTCATAGGAGTTTAGAAATGAGGTTTATTTTAGGAGGTATTGAACATCAAATGGGTAGTCTTCTGGCAAAATATTTTGCAGATTGATGAAATGGCACGTTTTCGTGATCAATGTGAAGCTTTCTTCAGTCCCAAAAAATGGTAACCAATTTTGAAGTAGTTATTTACAGATTTCGGCATTCACTCCCACACGCATTATGGTTTCGCTCTAATAATATCAAGGCAATTGACTGCCAATATCATCGTCACGTTTGGGCCTTTGGATGGAGTCAAAACAGGTTTGGGAGTTTTCCACTTTTACGTATGTATGAGAAGGGATCACATGCAAATTAAGGGGATCTTCGTCGATAAAAATTAAATTCCTGTTCCGATCATTTTGAGGTATTATTTGGTACCCGTTTACATATGATACCCTCTCCTCTTTCTCGTCTGCGTCATTTCTCCGTGAGTAAATCGGTCTAGTTATTTTCCAGATAAAATTTAGATCCTTTAACCATCTTCGCATCGTAGATGGACGGACATCCAGTCAAAGTTTTTCAATTCAAACCAAATGCGGAATATTGAATGTCATCATTCATTAAATCGACAATTCGACCCTTTAAATATTCGGTGAGAGATGTTTTTCGCCCATGTCTCCCCTTTTTGACTCAAGTAAGTTATCATTATAATTTTTAATGATTCTCCTGACTTTTAGCTCAGAAACTCCTAGAGCGCGAGACGTCTCGGCTTTTTTTGACCTTCCATAACGTGAAATTTTGCAATCATCTTCATTTATCAGCTAAGTGGTTTTCTTGAAGACATTTAAGTGAACCGAAAATGTTCGTAATCTATCTAAATATATTTAATTCTTGAGTCACTAATTTGGCAAACCCCTGCATTCGAATCAAAGGGGGTAACTCGTTCAATTATACCAGGCACTGTGAATCAATTTTTCAGCAGTGCCTGAATAGAGAAGGCATATGTTCAGATTAACTGTCAGTTTTTTGTAATGATTAACCACAGTTTATAACTGACTAATTAAAAAATTTCTATTTATATCTTGATCTTCAAAAACCGTCCTGTATTTTGCAAAACCCGGCATTTTGGTACTGATAACAGTCTTTATACTGAATAAGGATTATGTGGAGATAAAGGGTGACCCATACGGAAACTGAAAACGAGCCATAATCGCATTCAATATGGGCCACCCAAATGAAACTGAGAGAGCAAAATGGCCTATTTTGACACAGATAAAATTATATTTTGTAAGATTTTTTTTAATTTACTGCGGGATTTGCCTAAATAGTTGAAGACATGTTCTACTCGATAAATCAAATAAATTATGGACAAACATAATTTTATTAGCGTCAAAATAGGCAACTTTGTTCTCTCAGTTTCATTTGGGTGCCCCATATTCAGTTTCCATGACCTGACTAGATGTTAAAACCGGTATAGATTCAGCACTTCCTATTTTTACACTTAAATACTAAAGGAATTAGAACATCTTCTATTCAACTGTTTTAAATGAGCTCACTTGGCTTTCAGCGTGTAGAGTAAATTATTTACAATTTAACGTGTCTTAACTGTCAGCATTTCTTTTTTATCAATTCAATGAATTTCAGAACATTTAGCGTCAAATAACATATTAATAAAAAGGAAAATAATTAAAATATAACTTTCTTGTTTTTTAAATTTGGATACGGAGAAGAATTGAGCAGCATTTAAACCAAACAGCAGTCGTGCTTTTAAAAGCATGTCGAAGTTATTGAGAAAATCTAAATCAAGAATCTCTAATTTTCAGCATATGAGAATTTAAATATAGAGTATATTTAATGTATAGGTGAAGATAGTACAAGAAATTTACCTGAATTTTGTCTATCACTATGTTGACTTACCCAAATTTATTATGAACTTTATTAGCCGAAATGAGATAGTTAATATTAAAATTGGTAGTTGAGTGAAAAACTTCTTGCTGTAGTAGAAGGTTGGATACTCGAGTCTACTTCTCGAGACCTTTCCGATGACCAACAAAATAAGTATGAATTTACGAATAACCGGAACCAAACGTCAAATACAAAGAATGATGCACGTATGTACATGTGTTTAATTTTCTTGATCTTATTGCACAGAGATTCATTTTTGAATTTTTGTGTTAAAGAAAAAGATTTTCCAAGAGCCTGAAAAACTATGCTATTTTCTGAAATTTAAAATTTCATCCGTGAATTTTACTGTATTTTTTTATTTATTTTGATTTTGTGAAATTCCTCGTTACATTTTGAGTTATTGGATGCAAAAACTGCTATTAGACCAAGGGTTCTAGTTGTTGATTAATCTCTCTTTATTTTGTTCCTGATCTCGCGGACTCATTTATATCCAACTTTTTACTTCGAAAACAATTTTGTCACTTTGAACATTAATTAGTTCATTTCGGTACATGTAGTTCTGAGTTCTTAATACATTTTGTAAATATAGCGTGAATGGTCATCACGAACCGCGCTATTGGTCTCAAGACCCTGTATCACAAGGGGAGAAAAACATTAGAGAGCTCACCTTATTAAATCCAATCACAAAAAGTATCCTAATAAAAATAAGTATGTCAAACTAAATGCATAACTCTGAAAAAATGTTCTTCGTTGAATTCTGAAACCGAGCTTATACTGAAAAAATACAAATAAATGATATGATACGAACAATATAAGATCTTTTTGTCGATGGTTACAAAAGCTTTTTTTTGGGGTTCGATGATATAGTAGCGATTCCTGGTTTTTCGACAATTATAAACTCTGAAGATAAAGTTG
Source organism: Thelohanellus kitauei (assembly GCA_000827895.1). NCBI lineage: Eukaryota > Metazoa > Cnidaria > Myxozoa > Bivalvulida > Myxobolidae > Thelohanellus > Thelohanellus kitauei. The sequence continues at coordinate 518,028 of JWZT01004669.1, forward strand.
TGTGAGAGTTATAACCGACTAAAAATTTGATAAAAGAAGGCGAAAATTTATCTTGTTAAAATGATACAATAGAAAAAAGAGGGTGGCGAAATTTTTGATATTGAAGGTGAAGAAAACTATTTTAACGATCAAATTAACCGAAGGAGAGTTAATCATTATTGAAAAACTTCTTGACGCCTTTGAAACTTACAAATCGTTCATTTTATACTGTTTTTCGATCTACTTAATAATCCTTGAAATCAAATTGATAAAAGTTGCCCCAGATTAAAAATTTCTTGAATGGACGGTATAATATATCTCTTCTAACTAACTTTCATTTTTTAGTCAATTACAAAAATTTTTAAATACACTATTGATGCAAAACAATAAATGAAATTGATCGCCACAAATCGATAAATGTTGGAATAAACCAATGGAGCAAGGATAGAAGTAAAATAACAAAGTAAGATTTGTAAACATGACCATTTAAAAATATTAGACAATCTTCGAACGTCATAGGAGAAATAGGGTTTCTAATAAAGACCAAAAATAGATTATGGAGAATAAACTCGAACGCAGTCCTGGGTTTGAATAGCCTTCTAAATTGCAAGGAGACAGCCATACGTGAGCAGTATTGTAAGAAATTTCTAAAATGAAGCAAATTTTCTAAAGAGAGCATAAGATGCTCGGAGTTAAAAATTGAATATCGAATAAAAAGTGGTATTCGTCATTACTTATTATTTTGCAACTCTATCCTCCTCTTCTTTGAATACACGATTTTATTCGGTATTTGGCAAAAAATACTGACCAAAGCTTTTCTCCAAAACTGGTGTTGAAAGCATGAAAATGAAGTGAAAATTCAGAATATGACTAATGAAACGTTTATTATCCAGCTAATGCAAGAAATTTTGGTAGTAGGAATGAAACGCACAAAAAGCGCCTAAAATCTGCACATAAGCACTCCAGTTTCTAAAATATGATAATATACCATTATAAAAGTATGAATGCCCGTTTAATTTTGATCTAACTGGAGGGTAAAGTCTTTAAAATGGCAAACAATATCAACAATTCTGGCGATGAGCCTGTTGTATTTTTACCAAGGAAGGTTAACATCCCTCTTATCTTCTTAGTTAATAAAAAATAAGAAAGAAGGCTCATCGGAGTGAAAAAAAAATGATAAAACATTATATAAAATATAGTCATAAGCATAAGACATCAACACAAAAACCCAAAAAACTTAATGTCCAAATCTGATAAGAATGATTCTGAAGGGGGTATGAGGTAATTGGATACATTTATTTTTAATAGTTTAAACTAAAAATAGAACAGTTTTACATGAAAAAATGACTTAAAATTAAATTGCATCCAATATTTACGTATTTTAAGATCAACGCACGTGAGTGAATTTATGGCGTTTTTAGGTGGTTCATTCCACCTTCAGAAATTTTTTGATTTGGGGCAACTTTTATTGCGTAGATTGCAACGATTATTGAGTAGATCGAAAAACATAAATTTAAAAGCGCAACTGCTGTATATATAAATGAACTTAAGTAATGAAATTTTTTTTACTGGGGAAAGGACATGAAGTAGAAAATTTCAGGTTACATTACGATTGATTACTTAAATTACATTTAACCACTATTTTTGTAATCCCTGTATATTTTTCTGTTTTTTATAAATTTCTGTCCCATAACCTCTGAAAATTAGACAGGTTTGACCGTACCTAGAGTCATATATATCAATGAGATTCTGTAAAACTAATATATATAGACAACGTGGTCATACGGTTGTTGGAGTGTAGCGTAACCCGAATAGAGCTAACGTTTAAGCAAGGAATATGTAAAAAACTCGATGACTTGAAGAGAACAGATTTTAGCTATATTTTCAGCTTTAAATGCCATTTTTGTAACAAATATCATTGCAACTAGGTGCCCTCGAAGTGATACATTGATCCATTGGTCAAGTATTCATAAATATATGTGAATCTCCTCTAATAGCGGTTTTGTTAGATAAAATCAAACGTTTCACACCATGGCGCCACCTCGCGGCTATACGGAATTTTCAATCGCCAGTTGATCAGTAGTGTATTTTCGCGCAGACTCGACTAAAATGGCCACAAGTGTGCCACAAACTGCTCCAAAGCCGTTTAGGCCTACTCAATTCGATGAGAAGGAGTTTATTAATAGTCTGAAAGACGAAGATTTTTGGGACAACCCTGATCTGAGCGAAGAGGTGGAGAAGCAGGTCCGTTATAACATACAATCGAAGGAACCTGTATTTGAAGATTACAAGAAATATATTTTAATTGTTGAAAACATCCCCACTATTCATAAATCCAGATTGGATGATTTGAAGCAACGCATCAATCAGATTTTGGATCAAGCCGGGGTTACTGTGCTCAATATCGAATATCCCTTCGATGCTGATAATTCCAAGGGTTTTTTTCTAGTCTTTCTTGAATCTGAGAACGACTGCCTCAAGCTGAAAAAATATCTTACAAATTACAAGTTCAGTCCAAGTTATACATTGAAATGTTTCACACTTGCCGACCGAAATGCTTTATTGTTAAGAGGAGCAAATAATGAACCAGTCAAAAGCTACGAATTTGAAGAATTACGGGGTGTTGATGATCATCTCCTCAACTACAAAGATACGCTCGTTGTTGCAGACGGAAGAGGGACATGTCACGTTTATTCAGTTGACCCCCAGAGCCTGGTATGTGCGATGCAGCAGTATACCTCTTCTAAGATTCAATGGTCGCCAAAAGGCACCTATTTGGTAGGATTTGAAGAGGCTGGACTTATTTTGAGTTCTGCCATTTCTGGAAAAACTATGAAATTTGCACACGGTGGGGCTATGTCATGTGAATTTTCTCCATGCGAGCGTTTTATGATCAGTTATGCTTATAATGATGCCGAAAACAACCAGACAATGCTTGTAAACGTCTGGGACGTCAACTACAATAAGACCGTTATCAAAAGGTTTTCATGTAGCAATCAAAAACTTGCTTGTTTTCGATGGAGTTATGATGGTACTAACCTCTCCTTCTTATCCGATGAGTCCCTATTTATTTACGATTTAAATGTTTGATTCATTATAATTTTAGACCAACCAGCTGTTAGGAGGTCGACCATTAAAGATTCCTGGCATACAGTAAATAACTGGTTTATCAAGGTCATATGAGTGGTCTCCCGTGAGTTCACAGCTAGTATATTGGGAAAGGATTGAAGCTGAGACAAGATCAAATATCGTTTTGCTGAACATACCTTCATTTGAAAAGCTCATTCTATTTCAAGCATT
>JWZT01004669.1:531607-573696 GCA_000827895.1 Thelohanellus kitauei
AAAATCGACAGTTACATGCGAGGGCATCCAACAATATTCTAACAAGACTATGATTTCATGTAACATGTTACAATATAAATATTCATTCCTTCCCGTCAAAAGGCAGAACGCACAAGGAACGTATTCATTTGTACCAGCATCATGAGCCATGACAATTACACACTGTGAAAATGGATATGGAACCGTTCTAAACGTAGCATCGATGAACACGTGGCCGTTGTACTTTAATAGGCATAAGAAATCATCTGGGATCCAAATGAGTATTTGGTGGTACTCTCCATGGACGTCACCACACCAATACCTTCTCATAAATGGTCTACCATCATCGAAAGAACGCATTGAACCAGAAATCGCCGAATTTACACCATTTAATCCAATTGACGACCCTCTTCTTTGATTTATTTTATTGAATATGGAATTTTTAAGAGGAACTTGATAAATTGAATCTCTAAAACGGTCTTTTAAACCTAATAGAAGTTTTTCATAAATCTGAAAAGGAAATAGTTCTAAGGACTGACAATGATTATCGAGAAAGCTTTCGATATATTCTTCTGTCGAAGCATGATTCAAATCATTATTGCCTGGCTGAACGGAATTTTGGCTACACTTGTGACTTCCTTTTTGCATGATTCCTTCATGAGCTGAAATCAACGTAGCACGACATCTAAATGATTGAAATTTGCTGCAACGATAATACTTCTTGCCTTTACTCACTTTGTTCAATTGATATTTGAATCCATTGTAAATAAAACGTTTCCTAGAACCAATACTAGTTGTGTCAGAATTCATTTCCAGCTTTTAAGGCGCGTCCGCAAAAGATTGTTAAAATAAAATTATCAGAAATACCTTTATTGTCATAGAGATTCAACACACAAATAAATATGTATATTCAAACTGTATTTTGTTGGTTTGGTATAAAAATAATGCCACAATTCCATTTTCGGACATTCATTTATACTACCATATTTTTCACTGTCATAGACCTCCCAGTTCGTCCAAGGTTGTCATCTTGAATATAACCAAGGGAATGGAATTTTGACCTTATTCTGCAAACAATGGTTTAGGCAGAGGCCTCTCTTTTGTTAAATACTTTTTAAACAATCTTCTAACGCTTTCTATCGATTTTCAACATTCAAAATAACATATAACTATGAAAATTGTTTCTTTTATAGTTACTCTCAAAATTCAATTTCAAACAAACCAAACGCGTGTGCGCGTATTTCCAGTTTTCTTCAATTTGCCACTATTGTACCAACAGATGCTAATTTTTTTAATAAATATCTTATAAGGTGCGTCCAATATTATGTGGAAAAAAATAGAGCAACTCTGTCAAAGCTACGAGATTTCCATTCAAAATCGTAATTATGCCGCCGATTTTAAATATTTCCATTCGTTTTTAAAGGTAAAAAAATTCCCCATGTATTTAGTTTATTCATGCAAAGTTTCAGAGAATTTGACGGACAAACACAAATTTTATTCCAAAAGCAAAATGTAGCGCTTCTTTCCAATCACCCTGTAATAGGATAGGTTGTCTTCTGTGATATGGGAACACAAAAACCTCATTCTCTCTTAAAGATCACCAGCACCTTGTAATTTCGTATTTCTTCTTATCCCGTTTGTTTATCTGAGAAAATAAGTTATTCCAGGGGTTTAAAACTGGACTTTTCTTTGGTTAGTATTTCATTCCGAATGGGTAATCTTCGGGATGAATATTTTGTATTGATCGATGAAAAGGCATGTTGTTAAGGATCAATGTGAAACTTTCTTCAGTCCCAATAATTTCAACTCAATTTTTTAGGATCTTTTTGAAATTTTCACCGTTCACTCCGCACCACAGTATGGCTTCATTGCTAACAATGTTGAGCCCAATGGCTGCTAATATCATCGTGACATGTGGGTCTTTAGAAGAGCCAGTACACGGTTTGGAGTCTGTATTCTAAGGTGTCTGAATAGAACCGACATAAGTGAAGACTATCGAATAGTTTTGTGATTATTAATCTTGTTTATAGCTAAATAAATAGTCTATTTTATTTTTAGTTTTAAACAACAAGTTCTTTCAAAAAACCGTCATTTATTTTTAGAATCCCGATATCATGAAACAAAAAATCTCTCATTTATACCGCTAGCCAACTGACACAATTCCGCAGTATATACCAATAAAAAGGATTCTGGATATTCAATCCCAGATGCAAAATTTGAATAAATGCCCCCGTATATTAAAAGTTTAATAAGCTCGCCGTATTATTATGATAAGTGATATCGATGTCTGAGGATGTTCCAAAACAACGTCTCAGACGAGAGAAATAACCTTCAGCGTTATTGGGTTCATTAAAAACATTCAGATTCACTCAGCGGTTAATTTCTAAAAACCGGCCCCTACCTACACACTAATACTTTCGAAATAAGGACTAAAATAAATACGATTTTAAGAGCACATGTCACCGCTCTATCTTAAAGGCGTTGGACACGACCCAGGCGCACTTACAGCCATTACAACCAACCCACCGGGTACTATGATACCAACTCGAATATAACAACTGTTAGAATGACCGTCTAACAAACGAGGAAAGTAAAAATGACCAAAGCAAAATTATTTCTTAATATCAGTATATTGTAAGATTCCTTTCAGAGAGGTTTGTTGTTTTCTGAGAAGCCTAACAATAAAATAACTAAATACGTCCTTGGTCATCCCCATTCATCGTTGAATAGCGTCCTAGAAGAATCAAAGGAAAACTATTACCTTGACGTCTGCTGGAATCACCTGTTTCCATATCTTGGGAACCCATACCACCCAGGCCCATTCCGCCATATTTTGACATAGGATGCATCATAGCGCGAAACGGATGAATTCCCCCAAAGAAGGGATGCATCATCGCATGCATTGGGTGAATTCCGCCGTAGAAGGGAAGACCCATACCCAGAGGAGACATCATTGCGTGCATCGGATGAATTCCACCAAGGAAAGGATACATCATCGCAAGCATTGGGTGGATTCCGCCGTAAAAGGGAAAGCCCATGCCCATTGGACTTATCATACCTTGTAATGGATGGTTATGATCTGTGGAGGTGGCATTTAGGCCATCACCAAACGTCGGAGTTGCCCCCGGCATATAAATGCCTTTTCTGAAGGCATCTTCCGCGATGGCAGAAGACAAGTCGAGGCAAACTTTCATCCTCATCGATAACTTCTGACATTTAAGTGAGTCAGGTTCATCTCCGTAAACCTCAGCACAACACTCAGAAGCAGCGTGGACTACCCTAGGACCTTCATGCATGAATATCAATTCTTGTATATAAAAAAAGATTACCTTTCTGCATCTTAAAGGTGAGACATTTGAATGTGTTGAAAATTTTCTGCTGAAGATCAGTAAAAAGATTACCGTAATAATTCCTTTTGGTTCCTCATCAGGGGCTGTCGCAGCCAGAAACAGGGGTTTGGAGTACCTCTACATTAAGAATATGAAAAATAATTCAAAAAAGTAGGGCATATATGAAATAAATGACTGTCATACGACCGCAGCCCTTATCAAGTGCCAAGAGCAATAAAGGCGTTTGCCACTCAGGTCAGTTATAGATACACAATAATCGAACAGCCCCGTGTCAAACACCAGCGCCAAAAAATAAGACTAGACAGGCAACGCAACCCCTCCTGGCTCAACCGACCAAAGAAGTATAAGCCGCATCCCTTTAAACCAGCCAACTCTGGAGGGCGACCGAAAAGGGAGGGTAATAATATAATTCCAAGCACGGGACCATGGGCATATTCTTCGAGTAGTAAAAAAGGGACAGATTTGTCAAAGGCATAATTGACCATGATGTAAATAAGCGAAAAAACATCACCCAAAAATAGTTATAAAAATACATACAATACGACACCACCTGATGAGATGAGGGTCAGTAGCGGCCCGAAAGGAATGACCGTGGAACGGAAATTGGAGAAAAACAACGAAAAGCAGAACGCTGAGAAGCTGCTTGTGATATTGAATGGCCATTATCTAAACATTAGACATGAACAAATAGGTCAAGGAATATAGAAAGTGAACCTACAGAGACAGAGATTAAGCCACGGCACCTCGTTAGCGGCTCGCCTTAAATATCAGATCGTAATGACGTCATACCTCTCCATTATTTTAATATATGATTTGAGGATATTACATCCACTCAAATCGGCAAGCGTGACGTTGAAGGGCGTCACGAGAAGTTTATCCATTAGATTCATCACCTATATCGTTGCGTAATAAATATTTTTAACACAGTGGGAGAGTTGTCTGATTTGTCATATATCAATTTGATATAAGGCCCAGTTATTGATTGCGTCACCGTATTCCTAATCACATCTCCAAAACACGTAACCGCCTTTTAACGTAAAAACGTGTCACTTTCACCATTTAGTCTGGAACTGCCGAAGGGAATATGTTTATGGTTTTATGGCGTAGTTATTTACAATTGTATAATATTAACTACTGGATATTAATAAAGGGCGTTTATATCATAAGGGCTGGTATAATTCCTGATGACATTCATATTTTAACTTAAGATTCTAGAATCGGAGTGTGGCTGCCAATATCTAATAATTTGCCTGTCAGAGTGAGTTAATCATTCACAACAATGTATAGATTAAATGTTCAATATCGATTTATGACATCAATAAACGACGAGATTATGAAACTAACCCGGTTTTAACGGCCTATAAAACGGTTCAACATATAAATGACAGAACCTGCCAACTAGGTATTGAACCTGGTGCGATTTTATAAAAACTGGGGTGTTTCAGCAGTTTTTCACATGTAAAATTGTTCATTATTTTAATTAAGGGGTGATGTCTCAACGAGCATATCTTTCTTTGGATTCGAGATTCGGAGAATTTATTAAGTTTCTATAGGCATAAATAATCGAAGTAATAATTATCGGGCAGTCTTCGAAGGATTCCGTAAGTTAAACATCACGTAAAATTATTTTTTTACTCACCAAGCCCCATGCGCGATCTTTCACCTGTAGATCATGATGCCAAAGTGTTTGGAACTGATAGTAACCTACAATCAGACCGATATTTAACTGGATAATGATGTTGATGTTGTTTAAACTTAATTCGTTCATACCATTTTCTGGCTGGAAATTATGGCGGGAAATAGTCACTAACCCATATTCTGAATCACTTCTTTAGAAATAACGCAACTTATCATAAAGCTTATTTAAGTTCACATAATTTTTATCGATTCACGTCCCATTTTTCTAAGTACTTTCCGCTTCTTTCATCCGTTTTATTCACGTCTATGTTCAAGTTTGTGCCTTTCGTGTGGGTATCTATAAACACTTTCTGAGGTAAATGACCCTATACGTTGATATAGACCTTATGTGGAATTCATTGCAAGTTATCAATTTTATGAATACCGGGCTTTGCAATCAAAACCGTGAACGTTGACGACCAAAACTGTGAACCACGACGATCAAAACCGTGAAACGTGATGATCAAATGGCGGATTTTTTTTCAATACTAGAATATTGAATGAACGATTCTCAACTGTACAAAAATAATTTAAATTGCTTCAAGACATCGTTTCTGACCAAATTTGATTCTTATTATTATTAGGAAAACAGTTTAATTAGAACCTTCAACTTTCTGTTTAAAATAATGAGTGATATCTGGTTTGGAAACCATTCACATTAACCATGAAAACCATAAGCAATATTTGTCGAAAAAACAGCATAACGATTGAAATAATCAAATTAATTTTTTTACTCTCTTGGTATATCGTCCAGATTCGAGCATTTCTGAAAAAAACCTTCTGCATGTAGGAAATAACATAGGAATTTTCAGAAACGATGTCTTGATGCAATTTAAATTGTCTGTATATTTGAGAGACGGTCCTTCAATATACTAGTATCGAAAAAAAAATCCGCCATATTGATTATCACGTTTCACGGTTTTTATCCTCATGGTTCAAGGTTTTGATTGCAAAACCCGGTACCTCTCGCTAGTTATTCAGAACCATACATGTCTCTATACACCACACTTTCAGAACTGTAATTATAGTTATTTCACAAAGTCTGACAGGGGTTAAATCACATGTAATCTCAAAAATGCAAAATTATCTCCAATTTTCAACTCAGATCGTTGATTTCATGATGATAAATTTAACTTAATTCGAATCTGATTGTATTGCCTTAAGGAATAAAAAATGGTACCTTTAGGAATAGGATTTCAACTTTCCCCATTTTTAAGCATGGTTATGTGATTATTGAATGGGGTTTGGGATTGCTGGTTCTATCATCCTCCTCTCATTGAGAAAGCGAGTTAAAGATGGCATTTAAATATTAAGGTACGAACAGAAGAATAATAACGAAACAAAATCACATAAATGAGCTCGAATTTCATTTTTGGTGTAGTTCAGTTTGTCTTACCAATTTATACGGCAGTGATCTCAAACTCATATCAATACCTGGGCTGCGTAGAAATGTTTTGCCCAGCGAAAGGGCAGTAGTATAATTTTACTACTTAAAATGGCTTTAAATACCTTTAAAAAGATGTATTAATTCGCTGGTTTTAACTGTCAATGGCATTAAAATGACAGAGTTGACTGGTAGATGGCCTTTCAAGACAGAAGCATCAAGTAATTAATGTAGTTATGATCGGTAACCACTCAAGCGAACAACGTTTGTCAGAAAAGAGAAGACTGATATTAAACTTGACTTCGCATGTTGTTGTCATTCGCAGTATCGCGCACAAATGCCTATCAGTAATTCTTGATTGAGGTAATGATTTTTTTTATCTTCAATGGATGGAAAAATTGCTCGAAAACATAAGTACTCCCAATTATTTGTATCATTTTAATACACACGAAGATGGAGATCAATTTCGGAAACTTTTCTCTTGAGACAAACGTGTATAAGTCAGGCACACCAACTTCAATATACCATTGTTTCACAATTTTGTCCCATTGTAAATAGATTAATTCAATCGAAAAATTCAGAAATACAATTTGAATCAATAGCAAAGAAAGCAAGCGGGGGTTCAAGAATCTTGAACTCATGAAACGCCTTTCGCTCTCTTCAATTAATCCAGCAATGATATTTCCACCCTATTTTAGGCTTTTTGTGACATCGGTTACTAAAACAAGATCGGACAGAAATTCTGCGTCACTAAGTTATTGAAAATTAGTATTTTTCATAGCCACGAATAGCGCTATTGCGTGTCTGAGGGCAAAGAACCTCTTGACTAAATTTTCTTGACTGAGTCATCTCATTTTAGTATCATAAAGCAATCCTCAATATTTTTCGTCTAAACCATAGGTTCCCAAGCTTGTCTGGGATACCGTCCCCTTTGAGAAGAAATTTTTTTCCAACGCCTCCCTTTTAGGTATTTAGATAGTCGTATTTTCAGCTGCACGCGGAATTTTTTTAAATGAAAATTCAAACAAAATAAAAGTATAATAATTCGTTGATATTTAAAAAAGATCTTATTATAAGCATCCAGAATATCTGGAATGACAGAGACGCCATCATAAAATCATCATATTTTTCCTAGAACTAAATCATTTCTACATGTACATAAATTGATGAAGATGCGACTTTTGGAATGCTTCAGAGGTACATTTGATGTTTGTTATAATTTTTAGTTTTCAAGTGCTCCAGATACGTTCTATATTTTGGACGTGAATTCAACTTACGGACCCGATTCTCTGAGTGATTCACACTCTCATGCCTGACCTCCATTTCTCTTTCCCATTGATAAATAAACTATAGTAGCCATCTGATTGGAAGAAGTACGCACAATTATATACCAATTGTGTTAATCAATTACCGTGTCGTCATTCAAATCCAAGGTATTCTTTGAGTCTTATATTGGCTGACAAATTATCAAATGAAAAACTACTTGGAGAATTAAAGCTTTCAATATCTATCGAGTTTGCTCGACTTCTGGAATAGAAATAAGTCAATAATGCTGGTTTTCTTGGCGACAGCATAGTTTTGCATTATTGGCAACACAGGCATTATAATCTTTCAACGTTCTACCCCTCAAACTCTAGTCTCTCAGTATTTTATAGATTTATTTTCCTCTGAGGAGACGATAAATAAAACCTTCTTTATATAAGCAGTTTAAACTCCGGCAATTTAGGCCCATTAATGCTATAGATAGAGAATAGTCTATTAAGTTTTGATATTCATAAATTATGAAGCGCAACAATATAAAACAATATTTAGTACAATTTTGGTTCTGCGATTATATCGTAGAATTCGCGCGCTTAAGAGTGAAGGGACTTTCTATTGGAATACCCTACTTTAATATAAAATTAAATTTTACCAATTATCATTCTTTGAAAAACAATTAAAATAAATAAATTCAATTGATCATCATATTTCATAAAAAATTGTATTTTACGGATCTAAAATTATTCAAAAAATCAACAAGAACAAAATAAAGGTGATATATAAAGCTAGTGGAGATTTAACAGTTTGTCAATGCCTGGTTCTAATTTCGTGAGCATCAGTCGCAAATCGCCATTTTCCGTAATTTTTAGTCGATTCTTTTATTTGNCCCCCCCCATTTTGACTCCAGCGCCCCCCATGGGGCGATAACGCCCTCTTTGGGAACCTATGGTCTTAACTAACGAAAGCTGGGCTCAACATTCGGTTCCTCAAAGCCGTGGAATGTATGAAGTTATCCATTTTAACAAAAATACCCATGACTTAGTTTTGCATAAAAACTTTTCCCACAAAGTCTTCCTGGTGTAAGATGCAATGAATAGTGGTAAGAACCTGACAAACCAAGTTTTATTCGTATTTTAAGTAATCGGACAACAGTAATTTTACCTGAAAACGTTTTCGGTGGGTCATCTGTAGCCATTGACATCATTTTATCCCTCGTCGACTGAGATATTTCAATGCAAAGTTTACATCTTAAAATATATCATGATCAGTTGTTGTTAGATACATAGGTAACATGTCAAGTAATTTTCAGTTGCAATCAAGTTCCATCAACTCCTTGAATGAATACTACAAAATAGGCAGTGTTTGTAAATCCTGCGCAGACATCCAGTGCTATTGCATATCCTCCACAATTATATGCGGATTAAAAACGTTAATGACACACATTATTCTTAAACCTAGTGGTGCTTATGGGGACAATATTTGAGAATAATTTATTTTGTCAGCCTCTCTATCCGGACAACCAATTTCAATCGACACTTTTTTATGAACTGGCAATGAGTTAACGGTCATTACATTTTTCTTTCATATCACTTAAGACAAAGCCAGATTTACAGAATTTTATCTGACTTGTTGAAATCAGTAAAAAATTTCGTGCTGTGAAAATTAAACTTTTATCTGTAAAAGTATTAATACTCTTTTTTTTTAAACGATTCACCAATTATTTTCGAATTTAAAACGACTTGTAATGCCTGTGTATGTTGTAATTATTTAAGGCCGATATTTGGTGCAAATGATTGATACAACGGATTATCTCCTTGCCACATTTGACAAAGTACAAATCTTCCCATTTTCTTGATAAAAACGTTTTCCATCCACAATTTTTCGTTTCTTTGTGAAAGGCAATTTTTCAAATACAAATGTAAACCTTATTTAGCTCACTATTTGTGATTTAACATGGAGGTAAAGAACTAATTAGCTGGTATTCGAACCCGCTAATGTGCTTAAAATTTTTTAAGGTCTCTGATTTGGTAGGGTTTACTTTACCTACTTTTTATTCATGTCCTAGATTTTCAACGTTAAATCATTAACTCAGCGCTATACTCAAACTCGAGTCTGTCGCGCATAACTTCTAAATATCGAATAGCTGGTATTACTGCTGATAAAACATGTAAAACTCCATTTTCATGTTTTAAGAATAGGAACATACGAAAAAGTCACGTATTGTATAGTAAAATTCTGGTATCCATATCGGTATTTGGCTGCCCAATTTGGCATGATCCCTATTTAAAACATTTCGACGTTTGTCCTTGTTTTTTTTTATTGGGTTTGTTAGAATAAACACTTCTGAATAATTTCAATATGGCTAAAAATTCACAGTGATACATTTTATAACTGAGGGTTTTAATTACCAAAATACTCCTGAAGTAATATTTAAAAACAAGGTGTCTACTTAAGATTTCATGATAAATTATCAAAAGAAAGACAATAGTTTTGTTGAGACTTGCTTTTGAAAAAGTTGTAGAAAACAACAAAAGTATGCAATGTACTATTCGAATGGTTCATCGTCGGCAGTGTGTATGTTATCCCTGATTTAAAGAAAGGTAAAAGGGATTCGTTTTTAATGTTTTCAAACTGTTTCTTCGAGTTAATTCATTGTGTCGATCCATGCCGTATTCGAAAGCTACAGCATGAAACAAAGATTTATTTTGCGGACTTATGAAAATGACTCAACGGAGTTGAGATTATGATGATTGAATTTATCAAAAGGTGGAATTGAAGTTAATCTTGTAGATCATTCGCCTTCCCTGAAAACCAAGCATTCCGAGACTCCCAAAATGTATAAACCCACGAACATTATAACTTTTTTTGACAACTGTCGTTGGAGGAATACAAACATGCACCGGTGCGTTTCTGCACAGACTTTACGTCGACCGCGAATGCGACGTTGTCCAAGTACTTGTAGGGTGGTACTCCGGGAAGGCACCCTTCTGCGCCCAGTTAGGGTAGTTTAGGGCTCACATCTGCTAAACATTCACCCCCATTTCTCTGCGCACTAGAGCTACGTTTCCAGATCGGCATTCGTTAGCTGGGAAGTTGGCATTTTAACCTTCACCGTTTGTTTTTTTGTCCTTGATTGGTTGAAATTGGAAATGCTTGCGGAAGCTGGCAATTATGGCATAAATATTTTTAGCTATCTGAGCAAGTTCACTCAAATTCTGTAAACTCAACCTTATGCCGTTAACACCACGCATCGGGTTGTAACCTCATATTTTCGGTGTGTATGTACCCTTTTTAAACTCTCTCTTTGTTCTTGATATTTGAAAACTGATAGAAGTCAAGCACAAAATCAAATTTTTTTATTTAAAAATGGCTGAATTTGGTCAAATATTTAGGTGTTTTTCATTCGATTCGTCTTTAGAAGCCGTGAATATCATAAAGTCAGGGCGTCTCGATCCTGAAATTTGAATGCCTTTTTTATTTGAATGAAAAATTCAACATAGGAATTCTTTGAAGGTAATCTTTCTTGTAGCACCATGGGCCATAATTGTTTCTAAAATACCCGACGATTTTATCATGTATACCACTGCGTGATTGGGAGAACATTCTTTATCGTGGAAAGTTTGCATGGGTGAATCATTCGTTTAATCCTACCTAAAGATTGTGGTTGATCAATTGATACCGAAAAAGAAATTGAGCTATTTCAGAAATAATACATGGTAGCTGACGATAGAAGCTTTACCCACGATCCTCGAATAGTAGGTCAAATTCGACATAAAAGAATTCAAACCCAGTTGAGAATCGATCGACTTAAGGTTTTTGAATCTCTACCTCATCGATTTACTCCAACCAAACATAAACTTAATTTTATCAGCAACCAAAAGTAAAAGGATTAGGAACAAAAATTTTTAATAACGCGAGTATAATTTAGACAGGTATTGGTTATTCCTGACGAAGAGAATCTAGTCCAGAGTATGCTTCCTCAGGTTGGCTTAAAATTTATGATCATTAATTAATAGTAGATATTTGGTGCCTTAGTATTCTGCTTTTGAAACTGCTAACAGCTGTTGGAGCACCATATTGTTTTTTGAACTGATCTACGAAATAGATAACAATGATGTCATTGTGATCTTTGAAATTCATCAGGTGGTCTTAAAAGTTGATGATGAACTCAGAATGAATAATTAGTAATACATAAACCTTAAGACATCAAAAAAGGAATAAAAGGATCCCAATTTTATCAGATCGCATTTAATAGTGCTGTGACATATAAATAAAAAGGCTCAGTTGGTTCACTAAGATCAATGACTACCAATATATCATCCAGTTTTGAATTTTTCCCACAGACGTTAAGAGTTAGTGCCCTTTGATCTGCTAATTTGGGCTGTATCATGTCAATTTTTGCAACTAAATCTCTTAGAAAATTGTTATTTGAAAGTCGATATAAGGATATGTCAAGTAACGCAAAACACGCAAAGTCGAATAGATCGGCCGTTCTCTTTTCGGCTAAGTTGAAAAACCAACCTCCATCCCAAACGCTAACAATGTATGCGACAACCATACGTTAAACATCTTAGGTTTAATGTAGGGATTCACCAAGAACTGTGAAAGTTAGAGTATGAGGTGGTTGTTGTTCTTACAAGGTACTCAAGAAAAAGACAAAACATTACTAAACTGGAAATGAACGTTTTTTAGTTTTGGGAAAAGAATTTCGAGTTCGTTACCATCAACAAAACTTGAAAAAAATAAAGCAAATTTGAAAGATGTGAATAGATTTTTGACAAAACTGAACGAGAATCTGGCAAGTATGTAGAATAGCCACGCAATGACTTTTTGAGTTAGGGCCATTGTAAAGCTAAGATAAAAATCATTTCGCGCTAGATAGATGTTACATCTCACAACATTCAAATGACGAAAATTCGGAACCACTCCACGGATATTGCATACGAAAGCTTCCAATAAATATGCAGCTATTAACGAAGTTTAATTATTTAGTGTGATGAATTAACGTGCACGTTATCAATAGACTCCAAAAAGTTCTACACTATCTTTGCGACTGAAAACTAAAAATTTCCTCAATTTTATTGTGTCCACTGAATATGGGAGTCCTTCTGCTTACTTCCAACATAAGAAAGCTTGCTTGAAGAGGTATGAGATGCTAGAGATGCTGATTTGATAAGTGCATTAGCTCTCAGATTGGAAAAATGCATTTGGACAAGTTCTGCTCAAACATCCAATTATTTTGATATGCCGAATGCATTATCACATATCAGGAAATAAATGAGTTCAAACAGTTATTATGTTAACAAGTCGCCCATGTACACACTGAAAGAACTAGCAAAATGTACTGATGATCGTCTATCTGCATTAATCAGTCATGAATCCATGAGTTTAATGATTAGATTTATATATTAAGCTTTGAAATATAAAATTGTATGTCAGCGACACCCTGACTCTTCTGTGGCTGAAACTGAAGTGTCGAAATGCATGATGTTACATGACGACACTTGCTGCACTATCAACGAAAGCTTTGTTCTTAATGCAGGAATATTTTTTGGCAAGATGATGAAAAAGCTTAATTTTGACTCACAACTTTAGATTTGGTCATCCAAGAGTTGCGTCGCGTCGACCAGAAAAGTCAAATCAGGGTACCACTCTGGGCAACTCGCAGAAACAACCTCCGTCTCTCGTTTTTCTTTGGAGGAATTTTATGGTCACTTTATTTGGTTCCCAATTTTTTGAGCATTCTCCATTTAATTCAACCAACAGGCTTGACAGTTATAATAAAAAGGTCACCATAATTAGAACTAAATTCTTCAGGAAGATTTTGGACATTGCGGTGTTTGGTCCTTCGTGAGTTAATAAAATTTATTTTTTATTATCACGAATGCTCACAGTGTATGAAAATCAAGTTTCTAACGGCATAAGTTTTGTTGGGGAGTAGTAAAATGCACTGTCAACAACTGTATTTTCAACTTTATTTAACACTTCGACAACGGTTCTATCAATCAGAGGCATTCTTCGTTCCTGGTTAGAACTCAATGACTTTGTCACAGCAGCATAGTTAAACAAGCTAAATGACTACTGCACCATTTGGCTGTCCCTTCAAATAGTGTAGATCCAGTTATCTGGTTGTTCCTGGAACAAAGAATAATATATTCATTTGTGGTATCAAAAGATGAAGATACCCCGAACAACAACAATCAGCTACTTGTTGAAGTGATATCACTCAACTCGTCTCTGGCCAAAGACGAGTTTGAAAAATTGAAATTGATAATTTTCAAATTGCCTTGTCCACTCTAGTAAGAGGTATGAACTCCTTAGTCGAAGTGTCAAACGATTCAAATATCATCTGCAGTTTGGGAAAATTTTCTGAACATAACTTTTCAGATTCAGTTATCAGCTGTGGCTTGAAAAAATCATAGTTATTTAATGATTAGCCAGATTTGGCTATCGTCAGCAATATCTCAGAGTTGATCTCACATTCTAAGAAAATCTACTTAATTCTTCGTGAAATGTTCTTTCAGTGAGTGATCGAACATCCCAGAAATTCAATGGGAGCCATTCGCTTACAGCCAACAACTTTGTAAGAATCTGTATGATTGTCCTCATATTGACTTTTACACCGGGTTCATTCCCCGTGTATACTGTTGAAGGACATGATAGAGAAATAAAATCCGTCTATTGCTAAGCAAAAAATGTTTTGTGGTCGACAATGAACAGCCAATTCCTGCGATAAGCTTAATATTACCACTAGATCCCATTAATTCCATCAATAAAATAAAAATAATCAACAGAAAACCTCGAAGGTACTTCATATAAACCCAATAATTTTTGAGGATAGATGCCCATAGGCGGACCAAGAGTTTGAGAACACTGTTTATTACCACCACGGGGCCCGAATTCTAAGAATAACTCTCACCGACCCCACTACTAACCACCTGGTCTGATGATTAGCCACCGATGGCTCATCTCGTACGCCAATGGGTGAATCATATCTAATTATGTACAGAATATTCTTATTTTGCATTAGATATCACTGCGATTGTTTTTCAACACTTATGTACAATTTGGAAGTTTAGCATACGAGGTGGAGATGATGAAATTGGAAATTGAGCCAAAATATTATAGCATTCGAAAGTTCATTGCTACTAATAATTTATACGCCAGAGTCGAGATAGGAATACATAGCTGAAAGTCTGTATAAATAACCATAACAAGGATGGCATCGAAAGCAATATTTTTGTGTATTGCTTGATCCTATGACAAAGTAATCATGATTTGACGGTTTAGGTATAAACTTACCAAAACTATCAAAACGTGATACATTGTTGTGAAACCAATATTCTAAAAGAGAGTCATAGATGGGGCTATCGACCATTTTTAAAAATTCAAATAACTAAATATGTTTGGATGCGGTGATCTTCTCATTAGTTTCATTCAATCGATGTGCACGAAGAAGAATCTCTGGGGTGGAAAAGTGAAACGTGACAACTCTGAGAAAGTGATGGAAAAAATGAGTTTAAAAAAAATTAAAGATTCAGAAACTATTTCAATATTTTTCCGCGAACCACGAGTGATGAAGAAAGATAAATATTTGAAAAATCGAGCCATGAAATGGCAAAAACAATTGCCTACGACTATTTTTGAAGTTTAGGAAGATTTCTCCACGTGCCATATAAACCACACCTTAGTGAAAAAATCCTCATTGGTGTATCGAAAATCATTAGGTGTTTGTTTTCTCAAAATTCAAACTATAAAGACCGGCTGGATTGGTTAAACTCACGGTTCCACGCTTCAAAGAGGCTATTATTCGAGTTTGATGCGCAATATGTTAGCTACAAGGGAACCCTGTAAGCAGACGAAATTCCGATGATAAAATATTATGATACCACGACTGGATAGCGTCTTTTCACATTCAAATGGGCCTTTCGTGTTTTCTTTGACAGGTATTCCTCGTTCGATGCTGCATATCATCGGAAACGTTTATAGAATCGCGCAGCCGTACATCTGTATGGACAAATTTACAATTTTGTTGTCTCCGAAGGTCGAAGAGGAGTTTAAAAATCTGGAAATAAACGCACCAGAACATGGTATATTGATCGGCCAAGTATAAAATAGCTAACAATTAGTATGACAAAAAGTTCTATTATGTTCTTCATCAAGTGCACCTTTCCGTAACAACTGAGAAGGGTAATTTATTTCTTGATAGACGCACCTTTAGTTGAAGAAATAAGACGCCGTATCCGAAACATAGACAAATTTCTGCCTGGTGGTTTGAATGTTATGGGGTTCTGGTACACTAACGCGTGTGATCGATTCAAACCCCAAAACTTTATCACATATTTGAAGAACATGAACAAGAACAGGGCTCTGTTTGATATATTCCAATTTGACCCTATTACGATCAAAATCGGTCAATCGTTTTGTTTTACAAATATTTTAGACTGGAATTTATAAGATATAACGACCATGGGGATTTTTTCACACTTCCAAAGCAGATCCTCGACTACAATCCTGAACTATCATATTCAAAATCTGCTGTAAATGTGGATATAGAGTCCCATATTGGGTTATCATCAAGTACTTTGATGTTTAACGAAATAAATGTTGGTTTTTTTGACCATAGATATCATTAAAACCGTGGTTCAAGACTGTTACTGAATCCAAATTACAATTCAATCATCAATTCGTCACAAAATCATACAATTGGGTAGGTTTTTATTTTTCTTCATCTGCTTTTGAGACGTCAATGATTTTAATTTCTTCAAATATAGTTTTTCATCAATATAATAAATGATAACCTTCCCCCGTTTAACTTCATGAAATTGAAAATTTATTTTAGAATGCATTGTTTTTATCCATCTGAATATTTTGAAGAAATGCTCTTGATTTTTACTCGATTCTTCAAATTGGAGAACGTAACACATTATCCACGTCGATAATTATTCATTTTATTTAACAGCTACACAGCACCCATAAGGGAGAAAGCATAGAGATAACTTAGATCCCAAGGATAGGGTAGGAATACATACTTAAAGTGAGACAAGTTTCACACAAGATAGTCTTTTATTCTAAAGAGATTTCTTGGTAAAAGACCCTTTTGATAATAAACTTTAAATGAAACTATGTTTGATCTCGGCAAAAATAAATTGTCTAGCTGAGGTTCAAGGAAAATTAAATTGATAATCCTGTGATTTGTTAAGATAATTAAATATCACCTCGGCCACATTTGCTCCATGTGGGTAACATATCAATTGATATGAACCCCTCGGCGTGCCAACATCTAGTTTGTTGGACTTTTAAATTGATAAATAGCATTATGACTTTGAATATTCTGTGATCAGTTTATATGTTTTAAAACTATGGCTTTATGATAAATCTCCTTCGATTTTATGAATGATTGGTTGATATTTGTCTAACTTATTTTTTTACATTTTCAAGTGAATTTTTCGAAGTATAACGAAGTTTGATTTTGCTCTATTAATTAAAATCTATCCTCAGGTCTATCTGCGAACGATCATTGAATTGGTGATCCTTTGAAAAAAAAATTCTGTTATAAACATTGCAAACAGGTTCAATAAATACTATAGTTCAGATAATTTAATGTCAATCGAATCAGTCCACGATTATTTATTTGTATCTTATTATCTTCCAATAGTTTATTTTCCATCATTCTGTTACTAAGCCGACATTTCTGACAAGATTATATGTTCGACGAATCAGATTTGACATTTAAAAACTGATTGAGTTCTTCTACTGAGTAATTACTACAAATAGCACTTTTGTGTCTTTTGACCTCGAGGTCAATGGATCCTTCAAGTGATGGTCTTATCGTTTGATTGGATTTAGTTTTGTTCGTATGTTAAATGATTTGCTCCATCAATTCTTTGATGAAAAATTATCGACTCAGAATCACAGTATAATTGTTACAACAACAACCAATTTTAAAACTATATAATTAATTCTATTGATAAATATCTGTTCCTTATCTCATAAATGGCGTTCGAATCATATGGCAAAACTTTTATGTTGGGTTTTAAAAGTTCTTCAGTCAAGTCCGAAGCCAATGACCCTTTGACAGATGTGAAACTATTTTTACTCCATTTCGATACTTTATTCTGTTATTTCGGGTTTAAATGATACTTTTTAAATGTTTAGATTGGGTTAAAAAGGAATTATTTTATATGTTTATAATTTTTAGAGAGTAGACGACTTAGGAGATGGTCAATTCGGTTTATTGTACCAGGTATGTTGTATCTAATACCAGTCAACTGGAGATGGCTATATCGAAAAAGATGACGTCATTAAAACCTTGGATGTTTCAGGGAAAATAATTTGTTGCTTTTGTGCCATTCCACAAACTTTAAATACTGATTTCATTGAAAATGTATCAGATAAATTATATAGGCTTTCAAATCGGATTTAATTCGAAGTATTTGCTTTCGGTCAGAGCTCATATGCGCTGAGAGTCGACTGTCCGGATTGACCCAATTACAAGGTAAATTGTCCTTTCGAAAGTTAATTATCTTACTGGGTATTTATTTGATGTAACCTCATAATCTAATGTGCGATCGGGTTGATGAAAGTTTGATCATCTATCTAGCCTTTATCTTATCTTTAATTTAACAGCGTTTCTCGATATATAACTAGTAAAAATTCCAACTCTTGAACTATTTATGGTGAACAAGAGATCTACTTCACCAGCTTTGATTTCAGATCACTCCTAGAGAGTATAAAATAACATCGATTTAACGGGTCACGAAAATTTTTAATGCATATTGAAAATCTTATCAACAATTGGTTAAAATCTCATTTTCGAGCGATTTATTTTTCAAATCAGAGTTGATCGGTTTAACTGTCCTCCTTTATACTGATAAGTTCTGGTTGAAAGACTTTTTCGGATGGAAAATTTGCGACATGAAAAGCTATGTTATCATTGATGCGTAAAACGAATCTGATTCATTTATATCTTTTAGATTTTCATGGTGTTGTCAATTTGTTCAGCAAACAATCGTTTTGTTTTTTATTCCTAAAGAAAACATTATGTTTAAATTAATTAATTATTTTGATTGCATGATTTTAGAGTGGAGTGTATTCTCGCCTGCTCGAATTGAAATTTCACTACCTGATACTCATTCTCGACTTATCCTCACCGATTACGTACTATCCGATGAAAATTTAAATGTAAGTACCTTTTTAATCAAGGATATAAATGATAGGTTATTTGATGTATTTGGGTATAGAGTCGATGATAGCCAAATTGCGTATTTAGAAAAAAGAGATGGTATGTAAACGTCTCAACCAGACATGCCAGATATATTTCAAAACAGTAAGCAATCCAGAAATACTAATATCAAGACAATTGTATCCATCGCCGTTACCGGTAATCGTGATTATAATATCTAGCCATTTTCATATTGATTCTTGCGATATTACTTAGGCGCATTAGTTTATTTCTTTAAATTTTCATTCAAATGCTATTTTAGGGATTGTAATCAGTTTGTAGATATTTTGACTCTCATCCATCTTCTCCTTCAGATTTCAGATGTCAAATATACCACAACCAAGTGATTCACGGTAATTTATTTGCAAGCCCCTCTCTCATTCGAAGTTTCGTCTCAAGTATGTATATATGAAAGTGCCTAAATATTAGAGTACTTACTTCATTTGTGACATTTCCGTTAATGTTCTGTATTAACACCACATAAATAATACGACTTTCCGAAAAAAATGGAACTCAAAAATTGACAACTTCATTATTTATCCTTTTACATGGTAATTGTTGATGAACACAACTGCATAGTGTTAGATTATTGATCAAAATTTTCTTTCTTACCTTCTCTAGGATCGTCTCAAATTTAAGCCCGTGGATATCCCTATTTTGGTCCTATAAAGCATTTGTTCAAATCAGGACTGAGTTAACTGTCAAAAAATTAAAGACTTTTGGCCTTTTTATAGTAGATTTCCATGTATGTATTCCTAGTCGCTGATTAAGATTTTTGCATCAGGACAGTATTTATGGTAAATTTTCTCTGTTATATATTGATTGTTAGCTACTCGTATTTGTAGCGTTAAGGAAGGTTACGGCTCAAAGTTATTCGGCCTAAGCGACCTAAATAGACTCCTCAATTATTTAATCCATTTCAAAAAATTTTCAACGGTGCCTCTTTGAAAGGATTAAGATCCATTGTTTATATGGGAAATAGGTAAATTCTTCGGGTTTCCACGACAGCTAAAGTGTGAAAGGTGGTTCATTTAAGCATAATCTGAAGCTTGGTTTATTTAAACATACCTCCCACATTTTTCCTTTTGACACTTAGTACAAGCCACCAGATAACAACAATTGGGTATTTTGAGAAAATCATAACACAAATATCAGTCGAGTCCAAATGTTTGTTAAGGTAGAAATAGTGAAGGATTGCGTCTGAGAATAGATAATTATCAAGAATTGTAAAAGAAATATCTTTTGATTCAAATTGATTGACTTTGGTTGAACAATCTGAAATTTCCGCTGATCATTTGTTTTTGTAATGAGCATATTGCATAATTGTTCTTGTTTCATGCGAGGTCAATTCATCACTTATTTACACATTTATGTTATATTGAGACAACACTTGTCAAGACTTGAGAGGATGTGATCAGATCAAAACATATTACGAATGGCAAGTAGATGGAAAAATGAATAACACATTTAATCATGATTTCATAAAAGGTCAAAACCATTCATGCTCATATCTTTTATTTTTCACCATAAATATTTATGGATTGCACCTGTATTAACTAAAGCTAATTGTTTGTTATGATTGCCAAATTCGGACTTACACTTTTTCAACTGAATTGAATGGATAGGTTTTCACTTTATTCGTTAAAACAACACCCTAACTGGAACCCTTCAAGTACATTTATCATGTTGAGCTATTTTAAAAACAAGAACCCCGAATCCATTTTATCTCTAAATACAGCTTTTATTTTGAACCTGGCGCTATTTTTTCAAAGATAACAGAAAAGGTGATGAAGGTAGTCGCCAATTCGTTTTTCAATTACTTAATACTTTCGATGAGTCGATATTCTATTAATTTGACAGTTTACAGCAAGTTTTAGCCCACGATTTAATAAAAGGTGTTTGGGAGGTAGGTTTGAACGGTCATGCACATCTATTCCTTCATAACTAAACAAGATGAATCTTCTTTTTTCTTCCCTCGCTAGTTCAACATGAATGATTTTAGTTGTCACCAAGATTGGTTTTTCTTCTAAAGGTTCGTGAGTTGACTCGAAAATGGTCTCTAACCAGCTCATAGTGCTCTGGCCAAACAATTTTTATGTAAAGAATATCACCCATGTGGATGATTTTCATATTCTTATTTCCATGTAACTTTCCTTGTTTTTATCAAATATTACAGTTTATAAAGTTAATCAGGTTGTTCATGATTATTGTGGTAAAAGTAAATGAAATGAAGTACCCTAAATGTCTAATCATTTAAAGATCTAGTTCTTGGGCTTATTATTGAAGAAAGAATTTTTCAAGTTGCGAGTTTTAATGAACTTTCACTTGAGCTTATAGTTCTAGATTATGATGCCTAACGTCTAAATTAACCTTTGATAAGTATTGAACGCTACATACTCTACAATGTCTGATAAGTTAAGTGTACATTCACCAAGACTTCCACGGATGTTGTCCCAAAAATTTGTAGTGTTGATACCAGAAACAGATATAAGTTGAGTTCTCAAGACGTCTTAGATACTGAACATAGTGGTGAGAATGCTTTTTCACTTCTGAATGATGAAATTAGTGTACAGCTGATGCCATATTCCAAACGACGTATACTAAAATTTTGCCATTTCTTCAACAGCTTTCAGGTAAAAGGATAAAACGAAAAGTAGGTAAAGTCCCTTCGAATGAACATGAAAAATTTGGGTCAAAACACCCAACATACTGTACATCTGAAACATTTCTGGAAGAATGTTGAAACAATAGAGTATATGAAATTATCCCAGTATGGAGTTGATAGCTTTGATGTTAAAGTTCCCAACAGTATTCGAATGTCGATAAAACCATATTTGTAATTTTATGAGAACTATGCGCATTCAGATCTTCTTAACCAATTATATTCATTGACTCAGCTTCGCGAGACCAGAACTATCTATCCGAGAGGTGGTTATCAAACAATGTGATGTGCCATATTTGCAACAAGGTGTGCTAAAACTGAAAATGCAAACATGGATTAACAAAGTACTCAAAGTCTAAATATAGTATTCAGATAGAATAACTATCAATTAATTTTTTCATCTTGTATATTTTGAGAATATGTGCAAGAGGAAAACAGATCCAATAAAAACGAGACAAGTGATAATTACAGGAACGGGTCCACTAGGTAAAATAACATTCTCACATTTTAAAGCCGGTCGAGTCTTCAATGGATAGGTAACGCCACATATTTTGGCTGGCAGAGTTTCCTAATTTGCGTGCGGAAGAGGGTGCAGGTTTTCTATCAAGTTAATGTATTGTAAAACCTCAACTTTGCTCCTTGGGAAGACTAGAATTAAGACATATACTACCATTGAATCAGATTACAGCGAAGTATAACGGAATTTGCCGAATATGACGTACCTAAGTTAGTAACTCTTTAATCCCATGCGCATCATTTTTGACGTTATCGCCCTTATCTTTGACTAAATTAAATATTGTATTTTTACTCCTTATGGGAGACGAAAAATTTTTCGCACGGCACCCATGAGATGGACCACACTTGAGTCCACAACAGGTTTGAACAAATATACAATGTTTAGAAGTTTTACAGAATTACCACATTTAATTATATCAATTTGACGCAACCTGCAAAACTTGAGTCAAACTTCCATCAAAAGGCGATGCCTTGGATAATATGAAAATTTGCAACATGCCAGGGATTAAGAAAATAAAAATTCTGAATATTATTGAGATTCTTTAAGGTTCAATAAATCTAAAGATAAAATTCAGTGATTAAGAAACAATAAATGAGCTCTTTTGGCTATTTTCTCTTTCCAGATCATTTTTTAGCAAATGGGAAATTTTTTATAATTTTCGAGAAATTCATTGAATTTTGTTCTTGATTAAACATAAATATGGCATTATCGTTTTGGGAATCAATCATACCAATAGAGTTCGTCCAGAGCGCTACATCTGGATCGGAAGTACACATTTAATAAAACGGATTATCCCCAAAAGTTTGTGATTATTAAAGATTTGTTCATTTTACTCAAAGTGCAGAGAATTTCCTTCTTGACTAAAATCGAAAATTTTTTGCCGAGGAATAAAATAGAAGTTTCTTCATTCTTATCACACTGAGATCAATTTTAACAGGAACGTTTTATTTCCCATTAATTTTTGATAAGGATATCGTTTGTCTTAAAGGCGCTCAGAATTTGATGTACCGTTCGATCGAAATTTGATGAAGATGATTTTATAAAATAAACCTACAATTCTTCAGATTTTGACATAGTTTTCAAACAAAAATCGCCTTAAATCCTATCATCTACTTTCTTCTTGGATCAAATCTTCATCTTATATCAGTTCATTTTGATTTTTTGTGATAAACTTTAACCCAATTATACATTTCCGATTTTATCGAGTTGATTAAATAAATAATGATATGCTACCATTCAATTACTGTCAAGGAGGTCATAACTGGCCAGAATAAAAATTGTTTGATCAAGCCACATATATCGTTCACTAAATTCCTGGCGCCCGGCAAAGACATGATAAAATCATACCGAGGCTTTTTTGTTGGGTTTGATTCAATTATAAAATTTCAGGTTGATGCCCAGTTCCGATTTTTACTTCTGGGTCGTCAAGTGGCATTGAAACTTGTCGTATTAGAGGGAGAAGCAACGAAGGCCCATTTCTCATCTTTCAAGCCAAAGCGTGTTGAGTCATAAATCATAATGATACGTTTTTCGTTTATCCTTTATAACTATATGTGATTACTCCTTTTTTTGTATTAATTTTATTACAAAGTTTTGGGAAAGAAAGATTTCCTTCTTTAAATCATTATGTCAGACCCAAATTCATGGATTTCAATCAATGAATTCCTACCATAACCAGAAGCAATATTTATAAATAACATGGGTGTAAAGTTAACTCCGATTAAGTTCACGTTTTTATCCGATCCCTAGGCTGTGCACTTAACCGGAGTTGGCTGTATTTCCAAAAATCAATTCTTTATGATCTGTATAAGAAAATTCAACCCCAAAATGTATGATAATCATTAAGTTAACAGAGAAAGGTCTACCAAATAGAGCTTCAAACACCGGCCGTATCGAGAGTCCGATGCATTCAGGATTATTGTTGGCAAGAAGTTTTTAATTTATCATAAATTAATCCAAATTGTTCTTTTATAATCAAATTCGAGTTGAGGTGTTAGGAGAGTAACAACATCATTCCCATATTTTGATGTTCACTCTGATTTATTTTAACACACTTTAACGAAGTTGAACTCATGAATTTCGTATTATTAGTATCTCATGTAAAGAATGTGTTGAATCAACAGGTTTTGTATAAAAATGGACATTTTTATTTTGTCACAAAATTTTCACCTTTATAACAGTCCCAGTCCTACATTTACCTTTCAAAATTATGTCAGAGTTTTTGGGCGTCGATGAAATATTATACTGGATGAATTGAACTTAATCTTAAACATACCTATGAACCGAGGTCAAAACGACCCGCAAGTTCGGGATAAATACTCGGATATTTCCAGGCGCAATGTAACTGGAACTTTTGTATATATATAAAAAGTGAATAGAATTTAACAATCAAACTACCGGCGAAAATATCAATTTGTGGGGATAATAGATGACTTATCAGATATGGATAAATCATGATAGACCACTAATTTTTCGTATTCTAAATTGCTTCAAGACATTCTGATTTCGATGCAGAACGTTTCAATAATACTTTAATTGAATGTGGGCCTTTGGAAATCCAGCCTCGGTAAGTAATAATAACCATTTGAATTGTCGTGAAAATTTAATGAATGAAAACAAAGATATGGGGATTTTATGATGAGAAGGGTAATTTTTAAAGATGAGACCTTGAGTCAATGTTTGTCCGGTTTTGTTTATTATTGAATGTATAGCTCTGTAATGTCTCAAAAAATGATTCTGGATGTGAAAAAGAAACATTTTAAAAATAATAAAAAAAATTATGAAAATGTAAAAAGCTGAAAAAAGATTAGTGATGACTCATGTATAGCGCCTTGATTAGAAGTAGTAATGCTGGAATAATTGAAATCAGGCTGATTCCAGAGAACACGAGAATTATCAATTTGAATATATTGTCAAAATCTTCCAACGATTCAGGTGCGTAGCATAGACGAGAACTGAAATCTAAATGTTATCAATTCATACTTAGATTAGCATTTTCAAAGATTCTAGAGTTGGTATTTAGTTTCCCCTTTTCTAAATCATTAACACTCCTTACCGTGACAGTTGGTTCTCGCAAACCCTATTCTGGAATGTTCTCTGTCAAATATCACGTAAAAGCCTTCCATTATAACCGCTCCAATCACAATGCCCTTCTCACTTTTCGATATTGCAAATCTGTAACATTTTTGCCCAGGACCAGCGCCCTTATCATCTGAAGCCTCTCGGAGATATAACTAATTTAAATGGATGCTTACTTGTGGTGTGATCAATAAGCTGAAATGAGAGTATTCGGAATGTGCAGTAGATAAAGAAATTGTCAAGTTAGGAAAGGAATCAAATGGAGTCAATCCGAAACTCCAGCACATCAGCTCGTTTCCGAGCCAAAAATCTTCAGGAATGCCAATCTAAATGATCATGGCTTTACTTTTTCATTTTTTTTCATCTGGTCAACAATTGATTCAAAAATAACTCCATTTACTCTAAAATTTGTTGTTCCTGTGTCCACTATAGTTCGATCATGGTTGTAAGTTTTGCATTCAAACCCAAGGCTTTTACCAGCCACCGAAATGTCGGTCACGACAACCTCATAATACCACTTCCTTATAATCGGAGTATAGAAAATACGATCCTCGTACAATCCTCGATGGACCCCTCCGAATATCTGTTCAATTACACTTCATACCAGGGTACCAGATGTCACTTTATCCTGATGGGTTGAATAAAGGCTGTTATAGGAGCATAACTGTATCGAAAATACGTTTTTGACTTTCCGATCATATACCAGTTGATCAAACACCGGTAGTATATTGGTATCGGGCTATCTTTTGAAAATATGTACCCGCGAGAGTCGACTGTATCCGAGGCCCAGGATTCCACTCCATTCAGTTCCGTTGATGAAGAAGTTGGAAAAATTTTTAATCAAAGCTACCTTGACCCTTGTTCCAACACTTTTGAAATGTCCAAAATCTTTTCCTTCGTTTTCGAACCCATATTTAACCGAAATGATATCAGAACCCAGAATCCCACTCCAATGGCCCTGTGTGTATGGTACGTCGACAGGTGTGTGCAAATCTTGGAAACTTGTTGACCTATTCAATCTAAGCCATACTTGTTGACGTTAAAATAATGCGATATCAGGTTAAAATATTCTCCAGCCACGGCAAAATTACTGCTTCCTGTATCGATTAAGACCTTTATCTTTAATAAATTGTTTTTCTCACCTCTTGTGGTGGGTTTCCGAGCAATATTTCAGTGTAATAGCCTTCACTGGGCTTTCCATATAAATTTTCTTCGATTACAGGAACGTCTGTTCTTGGAAATGCCTGTTCTCCATATCGCGTTTTGTAAAGTGATAACTTAACCAAGGAATCTGGTGCGTTTTCTATCACCAAATCCATTCTGGCTCCAATCAGAAAAGCAATCCATAGGCTACCTGATGTACATAACTTCATTCAGGAACCAGGGGCATTTGCAATTGAAACTATACACCTTTTCAAAACTTGCCATAGACATATGAATTGATATGATACGGATTCCTCCTATTTATTTCGATGAATGAACTCTTTCCTTGATCCTCAATCATCAATTAACACACCTTATACTTGTATTCAGTTCTGATTATCAATATGAATTCCGAATGAATCACTTCTTTTCACTAACCTTTCAGATACATCAAAAAAGCGGATCACCTAACCACGTGCGCCAGACTTAAACTGTCCTCTTCTGAACCACGTAAATGAACGATATTTGGTTGGTACAGAATCGTTATTCGCGTCAATCTAGAATAAAACCATGTTTATCTCATGTGCTGTCCCCATTTATTACACCAATTGTACATCTACATTTTTCTTTGTAAGTTAAACCGCCAACCCAAGAAATTCCATTTTTGGCAGATTTTCAAATTTGTTTTAACGAATCGAAATGGATTTGTTGTGAGATAACCTCATCGTTGACGATTTTGTTTAATGATCTTACGAGGGTCAATGATACATTGTAGATTTTTCACTACCATGGTTTGTGCTCTCATAGGACCATCATCATTCAACTTCGCGTAAAAATATTTCAGGTTAATCGATAAGAAAATGATCACCCTCGAATTTAAGCAAAACTTTGGCAACCAAAACCAGGGGAGCTTAATAGAAGCCGGTAGCTTTCTCCTGTTTCACAAGTTTTCCTTACATGTCAGAAAGAACATCCAAAGATGGTTTGGGAGGACGATTTAAAACTCGAGTCACTACATTTATCTTGTAACGGAGGTTCATAAGACAGGTATTACCGTATTTTCTGGTGTATAGAGTGCACCCTTATATAAGCCGCATGCACTTAAATATTCAAAATTGTTTTTCCACATATGTAAGCCGCAGAGTTCAAATCTGGAAAAAAAGCCACTGGTTATATACCGGGAAGTACCGTAATGGTAAGAGTTTTAATTTGGTTGAGTCCATATGTAGAGATTGAAAATGTCATTGCTTTACATGATTTGATCGCAACCGTTTCTGTGGCGTTTTTGATCGAAATTCAAAGTATAGAAACAAATCGACCAAAATATGAGTTGTTTTTCCATTCACTACACTTACCCCATTTTTATGAACCCTCTCTTGAGGTTCAGTAAGTGAGGAGACGAACATGGTAGGCTCAGTTCACTGGTTATGATGAGAATGTAAAAAATGGTTGTTCTTCTCACAAAAACGTAAATAATATGAATTGATGTCAGATGAAAATACACGTATCTTAATTCCCGTTTTTCATTCTATTTTTCAGTTTATTTTTCGATCTGAATGAGATATTGAATCGTGTTTATTCGACATATTGTCGATATAAATCAATCACTTTACAAAACAGGCTTATTATATTTCAGCATCAGTTTACTCGAATCGAAAAAATAGCTTGGAACTTGAGCATAGATCTTTATAAGATTAGGAAAACTAAAAGTTCGAAAACTCAAATATTTCATCACGGTTGTTGACAAACATCACCAGACTGTTAATATCTCCATGAATTCTGGCCTTCGTGGCCCAAAACGATTTCATAATATCAAGTAAAGTATTAAGGACACATTACGGATTCGTGATATATGGTTTGACAGTTATTTCGATGGGTGGCTTTCGCAGGATCAGTGTAAAAATATGCTCTAGTCAGAGTATTGGCTTGAACTGTATACCCTGTCGATTGATGGCCTTCATAAACCAAT
The DNA here is from genome assembly GCA_000827895.1 of Thelohanellus kitauei. Lineage (NCBI taxonomy): Eukaryota > Metazoa > Cnidaria > Myxozoa > Bivalvulida > Myxobolidae > Thelohanellus > Thelohanellus kitauei. The sequence goes on from JWZT01004669.1 coordinate 559,851, forward strand.
GTGCGGTTACGTGTATTAAATATCCTTGAGCCATAACTCGATGATAATTCGTTTTCATTATTCAAGGTTTTGATATGCAGATAAACATGCATGTATCAAAATGGGCTTTAACCACTACTTTAAAAATTATGTCCCATCTTATAAACAAATAAACCCGTGCTAAGACGAATCGCGTTGTGAAAAAAAACGTGCATGGCTGGACAAACATTAACATTGTCGAAGAAAAGTCTGTAACTAGTTTATAGGCCCAAATTATTTTTTGGAGTTAAAGTCATCTTAAATATGAAAATTCAGTAAATTTTATTATTGATATGGACTGAAAAGCGAGTAAAAGAATAACAGTTTTCGACAGCAAGCTTGAGAGCTGATTTCAAAATTCTCGTTTCCAGATCAGATTTGTTAATGGGACAGAAGAGTTTTATGAGAGTGAATAAATAACCCAAAAATTATAGGACAAAACTTGTAATTATAGAGTAAGGAAATTTAGAATTTAAATCTGTTAATACTGTAGAACCTCGATTATCTGAAGTACAATTCGGGAAAAAAGATTGGAAAAAACAGTTTTTAGTCATTAACTTTTGTATTGAGGTCAATCAATCAATCAAGAAATATATATGCTATATTGAAATCTATATCTTTGTTTCCACCAACAAAGAGATTTTTATCTTAATTTGCATTTCCTGAATTAATAAAGGATATATTAATTTTTTGAGTTTTAGGTTGTAAAAAAAGATAGGACTCTCGACTGGCTAATAAATCCATAAAACTTCGTTGATAATATGTTAGACAAATCGAAAACCGACCAAAAATTTAAATGAGTGGTAAAACTTGAAAAACTGTAACCATTGCTTTTGCGTATTTTTCAAATAATTTGTTTATATATGTGGATTTTTTCTTATTTAAAACAGCAAATATCATATCAGCAAGAATGAAAAGATTTTTAAAGAAAAGCGAGCATTATTTGGCCACAATTTTTAAGGCAGAGTGTTAAAATCGAGGTCAGTAAAAAGGAAGACGAATATCACTTAATAAAGAAGAAATAATCAAGATTATTAAGTTACTGGAAGGTGGGTAAAACGAATAAAAAAATATCCAAAAGAATGGATCATCAAAATCTAATAAATAGTTTTTAGAATCATAATCAATACGTGAAAAAAATTGGGAATGGAAAAGAAGAGTGCAGATGACAAAATGCATGAAATCGCAGAGTTGGCCAAAGGAAAAATAATTTAATCCAGTTAAATCAGGCATCAACTTTCCATGGACATTTCAAAAAGGACTGTCATAAATTATCTGTACATTAGTTAAATTTTCAGCAAGGGTTTCACAAAAGCTTTATTATTAACAGATCCAAAAAAGGACATAGAAAATAGATTGGAGAGTGGTGCTATTCACTCACGAGAAAATATTTAAAATATATGATGACTCTAATATATAAGTTTAAAGGTGGCAAGGATATCAAGCTAACAACCTTAAAGAGAAAATACGGTGGTGGATCATATATGATGTGGGTATGAGTTTCGAGTTATATTAAAACCCCTCAAACCAAGTTCAAAAAAGATGCCTTCAAATGAATAGCAGAGAATGATAGAAAACATAATTAGTGAATTACCTACTAATATATTTCACCACGATAACCCCCCCCCCCCTCCTAGGTGTATCCAACTCGAAAATTCAATTTTCTAAAAAACAAAGAAATGTAATTACTCAAATGGCCATTTTTCAGTCCAGATCTCATTATTATTCGAAATGTTTGGAGTAAATTCTCTTGTTTCGTTTTTATCAATGAAAGAAAATACCAAAGCTTCGAGGATCTTTGGTATTAAATACAAGAGGGATGTATTAATTTGTGTCGGATATATCCAGGTGCTTGTTGAAAATATGCTCAAAAGAATTTTTTATATCAAATTTAAATAAAAGAAAAGGGAAACTATTTGTTATTAGAATATTTAATTTTTTCATAATGTATACTTTAGTTCAATAACTCTACCCCGCGCTGAAAATATTGCCAAAGTATGCTAAATTTTAGTTCACAAAAGTTTTATATTTTATGCCATTATGATATCTATACTTTAAAATAAGAAAAATTATACATATACAAAAATTACTTGAAAAAAGCATATGCCGTGATAACATTTTTTCATGCTATGAGGCCCCCTTTCATTTTTTATAGATTTTTCATTTATCATTCATATTAGATTTTGTCTAAGATACACCATGTTCCGTCCAAAATTACCGATTTTCAGATGATGACATTCAAAGTTTCCGACATTTTATTTGTAAGTAAATGGATATTTACATAGATTTTACCTTTTAGGGTTGTGAGAATATTCATTCAGATTCAAGATTGGAATTTTTGCTGTCGTTTTCTGGGATTTTATTTCGCCTAACACCAAAAAATCTTTCTAAAATATACTTTAATAATAAAGTCATAACAGAACATTTGAATGTTCTCATCGTAAAGTCGGTCATTTGGGACGGAAAATGGTGCAATGTCAAAGCAGTTTTATGGCTAATATTTCACTACTTTAATCTTATCTTTTTTGCCACCTAAAACACGAAAAAATAATTTATCCTTTAATAACCCAGGAATCACATGTTATTTTTAGATAAACATTTTCTCGATCGTACAAGGAACGATATAGATTGAAATATCATGTTTATTTCTTGATTGATTAATTTATCTAAATGCAAAAAAGCTTAAGGCTAAAACTTTATTCCCATCATTTTCCCGAATGGTGATTGGGAACGAGGGTACTTTCTGATAATGTTAAGTAAACTTGGATGCCAAAATTAATTCTAAATGACAAAAAAAATTCGTTTCGACCATGGATGTAGTTAAAACTTGTATCGGTACCTTTCTGAGAGGGATTATGTGTCAACAGCAATTGCGACGTTGTTCAAATGCCACAATCCCTTTCAATGCAGCACGCGAGGTAGCACCCCTCCCTCAATGGCAGCTAGGGTAGTGCCAGGCTCTCACTAGCTAAACATTCACCACCTGAATCCTCTATCAGCTAGGGTTGGGTTACTGAAGTGGAATTAGATAGCTGGTAATACATTAAAAATATTAAATAGAATAAGATATTGTAATGATGTTTGGAAAAAACACAAATGGTAGCTTTTTGTTTGATGCTTGATAACTTTTTAAATGCAGCTAAATCTCGAACATTTTTGGGGCATTGATTATGAGAATTTATATTCATATTGTTTTTCATAATATTGCATGGAACATCTAAACAATAAACAACTTAAAAAACAGAAGCACCATCATTTTTTTCAAATTGCATTTTCTAAATCTCGTGGACATAATATATTATTATTCAAAGAGTTCTTCACCGATAAAAATTGGATAAACTGAGCAATTCCAATCACAATATACCAATTTATTTATATCTTCATTGCTTTTAACGAAGATTTATGTTTGTCTTATTTTCTGCATGATATCTTGTCTATCAACTACATAACTTTCTTCGTATATTTCCAGTTGCCGAATACAATGCCCTTTTGTAAATTTTTCAAGCCAACGATAGCTGGCTAAAAAGCTAGTATTTGAATAATTTCTCACTGTGAAGATTTGCCTGTTCACATAGCATGGGATCAGATATTGACTTTCAGTTGATCATATTTGAGTAAACCACATGAATAAGCAGTTTTCGACATCTTCCTACTCACATTTTTCTATAACTTTGAGATCTAAATACCATCCGCTGACATAGAACATTGAGTAAAATTAGTGATTCTCTCACCTTGTTTTTTTATTATCAAATTTTGTTGACTGCCTAATGGCACATATCTTTGACAGATATGATCGCGAAAAACCGCTTTGAACTGTTCTAACGGATTAATTTTTCTGACATTTTTATATAAGACCAACACGTTCTCTAGATCTCATCTTTCGTATAAATTTGAATTGGGATAAACATTTATTAAAAAAAAATACGCCATTGATATCATTGATAAAGGTGTAGGAATCTATATAGTATTTATTCCTTTACGTAAATAAGTGGATACTTTTATCATTATTCAACTAAATAATGCAATTTTACTCCGAAACTTGATGTTCAAATCTGAACAGTCGAAAAAACATTTTTTTAAAAATGTTCGTATAATCGAATATTCTGTCAATCCAGGTTCCACTCTAGAAGAAAATATGTTGCCTATTATTTCATCGAGTTTTCAACAATTGAAAAGTTGACATCAAAACCTAATATCTCAGAACTTTTAAATATAGTGAAAAGTTATCGAAAAAATTAAGGGACTTGCATTTGCTCCTTTAAAGGGTTTAGAAGCATCTTATGGCTGCTTCAGGGAGGTTCGCAATTTCCCAAACTTCTTCTATTCATATGAATTTTTTGAAAACCGTGAAAATGTTGATGAATCTTCACAAAGTTGTTCTTTGTTTACGCATGCACAATAATAATGTTACGGCGAGTTGTATGTAGCAGTTTTCGAAGGACTGTGATCAGTCAACCCGAAGTGAAGATTACTCCATGGGAGGTACCTATGACTCGTAGACGTTTTTTCCTAACAATTTTATCTGTGACCTGTCTTGGGTTGTGCTTTCCCGGAATTTTGTTTGTGTAAGTTTCTTTTACTATAAATAGTTATTATGAAGCCCTGAGAAGTGGCAAGATTCCGAGACCATGCTGACAACATAACTAATTTTCCATTATTTAGATGTTGTGAGCTTTGGAACCACCTTCATCATTATTATAATCAAGCACAATTTCCTTGCAGTCCAGAGCTTATTCTTGAGGAATTGTCTGAAGATGAAAGTCAAGGAAAAGTACAAGTGAACTTATATGGTTTCCCGGTAAAGGCCCTTATTTTCCCAATAAAATCCGTCACATTTTGATAACTCAAATTTCATCAATATTTTGCACTAAAAAAAATTATACATATATTCATAAATATACTCTCCCAAGTATCACCTTATTTTGCGTTTTAGCATAATTCGTTAATAACTCTCAAAGTCAGAAGGCATAACTTCTATTGAGATACTTTCGAATCAATTGAATAAGTCGGTTTATGATCTCGGGGTCGCTGGTCAACCGGCATTTTTCAAGGCACAAGATCATGATTCAATAATGAACATTTTTGTCTATACTTCATAAAGGCCTTTGAACTCTTCTTTTATAGTGGAATACACGAATGTATTTTCATAATGGACAACGTGAGGTTCCACAAAACCATTAGGGCCCAGACCATGCTGCAAGGGAAAGGCCACAGGGTAATATATATTCCACCCTACTCGCCTTTCCTCAACCAGATTGAAAATTTGTTATCAAAATGGAAGAACATTGTAAAACCAGTGTCCCCGAGATCAAAAACCGACCTATTTAATCAAGTGGCTCAATAGAAATTAAACATCGGGACTATGATAGTTATTACCGAAATATGGTAAAACACAAAAGGTGTTACTTAGAAGAGGAAATTAACGAATAAAAGTAGAATTTATTTTTTAGTGCTGAATATTGATGAAATTTGAGTTATCAAAATGTGACGGACTTGATCGGGAAACCATATATATTTATTTGATCGCTTGAAGTTCTAAAACTACGGGGAATTACAGTTACATGATCACCTCAATTGTTTTTGCAAGCTCATTTTGGAGGGAAACCATATTAAAAATATTCTTTATTTGAAGTTGTGAACTAATAATTATCCATGATGAACACTTAAAAACAGTGGGGATATCAATCAGCGCTATACATTACTGAATAGTTCAGAATGCTCTGACTAAAATGTAAAAACCAAATAAAAGCTTAAGGGTCTGTTTTCGAATTCTGAAGTGGTTACACCATTTTCCGTTTTAAATTTCCGATGGATTCATTTTAGATTTTCGCGCATGTCTCAAATTGTTTCATTTTGATTTTCCTATGGATTCATTTAAGATTTCCGATTTTTAAGAAAATAAACAAATTCTAAAAACAATTCACGCTGCAACGCTCTTGAAGCGAAGCGAGTTGCTTCACGAATCCAACCGGCACAAGCGTTTCCAGATATCTGGGTAGAAGCTGCTGAGATTGTTGCCAACAGTGTATTTCCATCAAAGATGCTCATGCCGAACTTTATAATATTTTTCCACTTTTAAAATAGAAGCTCGATCGGGTTCAATTGAGGAGAATAAGGTGGAAGAAAAACGATTCGATGACCTTGAGATTCGACAACTTCACGAACTTCGATTGAATGATGGAAACGGACATTATCCATCACAAAAATTTTCGGAGTGTTCGACAACTTCTGAAAGCATTCCAGTAAAAATTGACAAATTAAAACGGAAAATGGTGTATTGCCAGAACTATTTTGAAATCTAATCAAAAAATAAATGATAAGGCATATACGAAACGTAATTATTGTGAAGATACGACATTACAATTGCTGACGATTTGGATGTTGAATTATCGGTTTTTTCATAAGTTATAAATTTATGATCAACTGGCTGTATAGTGCTAATATTTTTATAAGTTAAACACAAATTTTTACTAATTTAATGAATTAAATGATGTTGAAACAGAATGTTCATGATTGGCTAGTTTTTGTTTCTCTGAAACAGAAGTGATATTTTTCTATCAAGCCTGCTTTTAAATATCTGATCGACGCCCACACTTGGGCCTGTGACAGAAACGCCAGATGAACCATCACTACTCATCTACCACAGTATCAATAAGCATCACCTGAAAACTTGACATTTGAACATTTCTTAATTCAATTAACCATGCCAGCGAAGTATCCTCTAATGTGAGATTTTCTTTCATCGGCCTAGTAAAATCGCAGAATTCTGTTCTGTGATGCTTCAGTTATTCTATAACTAGATATATGAAAATTATTAACATTGGACCCCATATAGTCCAACGCTATTTTAATTCTAGTTTATAAATCCAATTGCAATTATTTTTAAAATAGTAATTATTTTATTTTCTTCTGCATATGAATTTCTTCGTATTTTTCCATAATCTCTTTAACAGCTAAAGTGGGAAAATTGTTGATTTGGTTTCGAAAGCTGAAATTGTACCTTGTAATTTTATCAAGACTAATCATATATATTGAAGAATTATTAGATGTGAATTTTGTTTGAAGTTATAGGTTGTTTAAACATGTGAGAATTTGAAATTAAGACTAACGAGTGTATTGGTGACAAGTAGCATAATATGTTTCCATTATTCAGTTTTCTCTTCAGACAAGTTAAATGTCATCCTTGGTTTGAGGTACAATTGTAATGATGGCAATAAGCTACTTAATATTTAGAATGATAACCATTTGAACCAAAGAAAGTTGATGAAACATCAATATTGTAAACATTAATTTCATTAACTCTTCCGTTGATCTTATCCTTTTAAACTCGGAATACTCTTAGATTCATTAATGTGATAAACAATGAAATACTGTCGATTATATATACCCTTGAAATGTGAACAAATCGAGATACTAATGAGGGCTTCAGCTATCAGCGAATGTTGAAATTCGTCAAGAGGAATTATGATAAATCTGTTTGTGGTTTCACTCCCATTCTTCCCACATTCACCGATCCCTAAAACGCGCTACAGGGTTTTCGGTCCAAGTTAGCGTTTGTCCAGTCCAGTTTGGAGGACGAAAACACCAATTGAACTGGAAACCGCCTCAAAAATAGACAGCCGCACCAAATTGCATTGAACAGCTGATAGTTTGGACTGAAAACCTAATATGTAAAATTATAGAGTTGAGACGTTTTAATTTATGAATTCATCGAACGGCATGGACACCGATTATTTGTTGTACAACTGTCATGTTTGTAATCTACATTTACATTATAACATTGAGAGGTGAACCAGCCGACTCATTACTTGAAGCGGTGTTTATTTGTAAAACAGATTAAAACACTGTTTAAAAAATAATTAAATTATTGTCTACACGTGTTTTAGATGTAGATAAATCATGGTGTTTGGTGGCTCCTATCCATAAAGTTGTCAGAAATGCTAATGTAAACACAGGAAAATGGGGTCTGGGTGATGTATTGAGGAGAAACAAAAATTTTGAGCTGATTCTGATATAGGTATTTGAGTTCGTGGCATTTTTCTGGCATATGTTGAAATGGATCAAGAATCCTTTCACAGATTTAAATGTTTACGCGACTGCTTTGGTTTGATTCCTGCCATAATTTCACAAAATAGCAAATTTACACAAAATTACAACTCATTGATAGGCCTATGTCGAGGTATTCGATTGTAGGACCCATTAATGTTTGGAATAGAAATCCTCAAAAATGTAGGTGGTTTAATTTTAAATTAACAGTTTTTTAAGGTGTAAAAATTTCGGTTTAAACCGATCAAATCGACAATAAACAAGATAAATATTGTTCCATGTAATCGGTTCAGTCGGAAATAAAATCGCATCGCATCATCGACAAGTCAAAATTTTGCATCGCCCAGAGCTGTCTTGCCAAATCATTAATTGATTCAGGGAGAAGTTTTCAGCAGGTTACAAAGCTCCCAGTTTAAATTGCTCATAAACAAAACCATCTTTAGATAAATGAATCCGCCGATGTCTTATCATTTTTTGAAAGAGGTAGACGAGTGTCGGTCTCATAAAGTATTGACATACACCTAAGCATTTGGAGAGACTACCTTAGCACCAACAACTCCGAGAAAGGTTAATATCTTATTGTCAACCCATTCACCTAAATCCACGATAACTTCATTTGTAGTGTTCAATTATAGATTTTCCATGATCCATGAGAACTTATTATGAGAATTAGAAAATCTGAATTATTACACGGTAAGCTGGAAAGAATCAAGAAAGAGTTCATCTAGTTTACGATAACCGACCAAGGGCTTTCAGTCGATTTAATGAATATCGTTTAAGCAAAGTTGATTGGAGCCATAGTTATCTCGAACAGTATTTAAAAACATTAGTTGTGATTAATTCTTTAATATGCAACCAGGTAACATGAGCCGTTGCGCCTCTGCGCCAGTCCATTCCTGTCGTGGAGGACATTTGGGGTGTAAATAGGGATGTATCTGGTGCGATCCCCACTTAATTGGTATCACTTTTTCTAATGAAGTCATACAGTTTGAATGTCTAGTTTAAACAACAACAAAAAACCAGTGAAGTGCGCACAACTCATAAAGATAGGTAATCAGTAAGAGAATTGGGAGTGTCCAGATTAGCTGTATGTCATGCGTCCAATTTATGTTACTCATATTCGTATTTATCCTTAAATTCATAAGTACCTTTTCGGACCAAGAAAACCAGGTAATTTTGTCTGAATAACGAGACTTGGAGCTATGTCCACGAATGCGATCCAAAGACGTGGACGGAATGTCCGGCAAAAGATGCATCTCGTTTTAATATATATCATTTCATCCAACTCAAGAACGGGACCTATAACAGCTTTGTTTTAACTTTTTTCGATCGTCCGCGTATATTGATGGCCCAAACCATCCATTTATGCCATTTGGATATCAACTATTCGATAATAGTGCGCGGCGTGCGAACCGATGCGATTTACTTTAAGTTCGCGAATAAGTCCTGCAATCTAAGCAAAACCACCGACCAACTCATATTCGAGTCCCTGGTGGAGATTGAAGAAAGTTCTGTTGTCAAAGAACACAAACTCTTGATTGTTGATTCCGTTAAAGGCAAACCAGATAATCATTTTTCTGTCAGTGCAACGTATCTCAAATATATTACTCTTAATGTGAGAGGCAAACTAATTTAGTTCACTTTTCACGATAAGATCAAAAAGCAATCGATCCTGCCGTTTTACACGTTAGGGCCATCAAAGATCTTAATTTCCCTAATGGTTGAGCAGCTGGAGACGAAATCTATTAACTCCAACTTTTTCCTCGATTTCCATATATCTTCGACGAGAAGCAAATTAAAATATATTGAAAAAACCTCTCCCTTCGATATTGACAGTTTTGGCGTGTTCAAGTCTTTCGAAGTTATGGAAAACACTGATTCTAACCATTCCCAAGGCAATTTGTCATTTTATTGGCGTGGAGTTGGCTATACAAGCGTCGAAAGGAGACGTTCTTCGAGTGTGTTTGCCGTGGTTGAGCATTTTAACGCAACTGCCCATGCATATGACTTCTTTTTCCCACAAGTTAATTTAACTTCACACTATCAGTCCCGCATTGGTTTCATCTCAAAAAGTATCGAAAACTGCTTCTTCAAAAAGAAACTGCTTATTTGGTAAGAAGTCGACTAATTTCAGGGATGCCACCTTTGGTACGTTCGGGGAGCCTGACACCAAACTTACTTGGATCATTAAATTGATAATGATCGCTATCTACGTTGTTACAGCTGTTCTCACATTAATCGTGTTTGTGTCACTTTGCATACACTTGTTCAGAAAAAGATCTGGGTACCAGATTATACCCGCTGAAGAAAATGTGCTAGAATAATCTATCAACGCTTAGCTTTATCCAGTTTCTTGATTTTAAATTTTGTCAATTTGACACCTTGAATCTTAAACATTTTTGTTCGTGAATCGACTGCCCAGCAATATTTCACTCGACGGCAGATCGTTATCCTTGTAGAACCCAAGCTTTTGTTGTGATATTGCTTTATGGACTAAACGGGGATCCAATCACTTACAGAAGAATAATTCTTAAGCTTGTTTTACTGGATGGCTGAGATTTTTACCATTGAACATTCAATAACTCGAATGGCCAACCACTCGCTAATATTTTTCTGTTTTGAAACTCGATCAGCATTTGAAGTGACGAAGAATGTTGAGGACAACAAAAAACCTCCGGTTATTAACCTCATCTGAAACTTAAGTGAGTCTTTCTTAGATTGGCAATTTCCATCTATGCGAAGTCAGGCGCCCCATTCGTAATTCAGCCATTTATCCTCGGAGTGCTATTTAGGCAATGACTGAGTAATTAACATGAAATCCATGATGTTGTCCTAGTCATTGACTCTAGCCTCGCAACGAACTCCAAGTTAACCAATTCACATTAGGAGTTGCCGATTCAGGTGCGAACATTCATTTCCCCTCGACTTGTTTCGGATAGAACATGACTCTCCTCGAATGTCGCCAGCGTGATAACTACGTAATTGACAACGTTAAATGAGTCTCTCTGAATTTCTCTTATGATCAATGTCCTTAATTGCTGTATTTTTTTTATCTTACACCATAACTTGCTATACCTGTGAAAACGCATATTCTGGATCTATGACTTGGATCACTTCTCATCTGATCACGGAAATATATACCGGACCGTTTCGAGTCTGCAATAGAATTATGTACTTACTCTGCGTGATTACAATAAAATCAAAAAATTTTCACCCTTTAAGAGACATGTTAACGAAGGCAATTAATAATAGATTTGTACGTAAACTGTAAGCATATTTAAATGGTTCATGGCTGATGCTTCATACGAAGGCCGACCTTGGAGACAACTTGATTTAATGTGTAAGAATCCGACAACAATCAGCAAAGTTATTTAGACTAAAATTGGACGAATACTTGATAGTGAAGGATTGAACTCGTTCTATGTGTGAGCACAAAGAGTCTAGGAAGCAGTGTTTACGATCAATGACAAAACTCTGATATCTAACACTATTATCTTGAAATTATTTTAATTCGTAGCTCAATGAGTCGCGTGGAATTCATTTTATAGGTTGGTTGATATTTAAACTCAGCCACGATAAAAATTTAATACATTTGATTCCATGGTCAAACAGATAGAGCTTGATTGACTTTGTTTCCTGAAAAATAGCAATGAAATTTACCGTTTTCTCAGCAAAACAGCCATTCTCACAGACATTGGGATAGATCAGAGGTGGGCCCCATACGGCCCGCGAAGAGTTTTCTAACATATATTGTAATATGGCCATCAAAAATATCCTTAGATATTTTTTCACTAGTTTCTGACTTCACTGGTCAAATTCAGTGCCTAAAGACCATGTGCTAAACAAAAATGACTCAGTAATCTGTTTCTTTCTTTTAAATTTAGAATATACAGTTAGAAATGTTCATGAATGTTGTCAAGAAACGTAAAATTGATATGGAGCGTCGCGTATTTAACAATGATTTGATCTCCAAGTACTTTGTTACAGAAATCGAAAAGAAAGCTGTATGTTTACTGTGCTGTGAAAGTGTTTCCGTGCTGAAAGATTACAGCATTATCTGCCATTATGTGACAAAGCATGCAGACTACGTCATTATATTGTCAGCAGAACCACGACAAACAAGAGCAAAATATTTGGACTGAAAACTCGTAAAGCAGAAGGATTTCTTGAGAAAATATAGATTATAACAGAAATAAGCTAGTCGTTCCAGCTTTGTAGTCACATACTACATTGCTAAGAACGGCACATTATGTTATGATTTATTTGTCACACATTGAATGCTCGATGTGGTAGATCAAATCTGTCGAGAAGACAGAAAAATGATTCAACAAGTCTTTTTGTAATGAAGAATGTTAGCTTAACACATTGAAACAATTAGTTAAGATATTGCATAACCGCTGAAAATGTGTGTAACCTCATTTGAGATCTTGTTCCAAGCTTTGAATGAAAGCACAAACATCGATGACTTTGGACATTGGCTGATCTTTCTAAGAGGAATTCTAGAAAACAGAAATCACCCCAAAAATTCTGTCAATGGAATCAATGAAATATATTATCTCAAGAGAAGGTATTTTCGAATGTATTGGAAATACCTTTTATATAAATGGAATTAAACTAGCAGAAAATGGCGAGTATTATCACAGATGGCTCTCTATCCATGATGACAAAGACAGTTGGCCTAATGAAAAGACTGAGTAATCCCGTCAAAGAGATTGATTTCCACAAGAAATCATACTTTTACACTGTATAATAGACCTAATAGTTTTATGTAACGGTGTGCTTGGCATGAAACACTTCTCGGATCCACTTGTGAAATTTGTTAATTTTATCAAAGAAAAAGAGGTAAAAATCATAAAATGTTGGTAAGAATTCATAAAGATTGAGGTTCGGATCACGTTGATGTCCTGCATCATACAGATGTATGCTCTGTGAATTTGTGAAAAATTCTGACAGGTGTTTGGGACCTGAAAACAGAAATTTGCATGTTTTTAAACGATCATGAAGTGACATATCAACTTTTTTCGCCATTTAATCTATCTTCTTTGCACTCAATTATAACTCGGAGGAATTTATTTTGATATCTGACTGTAGCTGATGATGAAGAACAGTTTTTATTACCTCCAACTACAACTAGTGCTAACTCCTCTACGATTGTGCGTGAGGTTTGCCCGATTTTACGATCAACAATGAAATACTACAACCAGCTCGTCGTCCATGTTCTTGTTGATAAGCGGATTCAACAATGTTTGATAAATTTGACTACTTTAAATATTTCTTGGATAGTCATTGAAAATAAAATAACTAATTTTCCTTTTATCCTGATGCATTTTATTCAAATGATCTTGTATCTTAGAAGGCTTCGTTTGATAAAATGTTGTGTCAAAAATACAAAGTGGTAGAGCTGTTGTAGAATAGCGCGTAAATTCATAACTCAAATATTAATACTGTACTACCAACTTTTCTTCTTAGATTTAGACATTAAAAAATCATAAATGTTCTATCACTCCATATTCGATGGACGGGTGCAGCGGTAATCAAATTTGAAACGTAGTTAGTGCTTTATTGTTTATTTATATAAGGTGACTACATCGGTTTTGAATTATCTTCTTAACCCCTCCCTCATTTTTTCAAACAAAAAACATACTCTTCAAGAGGTATATTTCGTAACGAAACAACGGCTAAAGTACAGAATAGTAGGCCGTCTTCTCCAGTGATCGTAAAAAGTCGGTTTTTCAAAAAATACTTCAATATTCATAGAATTGCTCAAGCAGATAGTTTTAAG
>JWZT01004669.1:588213-616323 GCA_000827895.1 Thelohanellus kitauei
GCATTCAAAGTTACGGACCTAATTAAATAAGATACATGAAACTTTAAGGCTTTTGATTCAAAAAATTAACTGTATAATATACACAAAAATAGGAATTTAATCGCTGTTGATGTCTCTTCAATATGCGGTCTTCTAGGAAACTTTCGCTGTGGCCAATATCACTGGTTAAAGTTTGTGAATCCACCAAATTACGCGCATTTGTCATTCTTTAAATAAGACCAGTTGCATTACTTGGAACGTTGGTTCATCTTACCAAAGATTTTATCTCAAAGAAAACTTCCTCGCATGGGTTAAGGAAGGAACTGTATCTTGGGAATTATTGTATATGATATGGGAAGGTATCATAATAGTCGAGATTTGCATTGTAGAATCTTATATTATCCATTTGAATTGTAAATTTTTCATCAGTATTCAGTAGTTCCGTTAACGATTAGAGAAGTCTTTGAAAGATTTTTGTATTTCAAATTTTAACAACGTGTGAAACTTTGAATGTAAAACCCGGTACAAGTTATGAAACAGAATTTGATGAAAGTAAAGATGTAGGTTTTTCACTCTTTGAACGCTAGAAAAATTTAAAATTTTAACGAATTTAGAATTTTTGAAATGAGATCCCAAAACATATTCAACTCAAAATGTAGACTCAATTTTATCAAGGTGTTATGAGGTTAAACATCGTTTTAAACCAGAAGTATTCAACATTTTTTATGCTTTGAACCCTACATGAATTCCAATCTGAGTTGGCGGATCCCCAGAAAGCTCTCCACGGACCACAGTTTGAAAACCTCTGCTTTAAACGAACGCATAAACGTATGAAGTCGTTCATTGCTATCATATATCGGAAAGGTAAAAAGGCGTATGCTTTTTTATTGGTAAGAGTCGAGTTGAATAGCCAAAATGTTTAAGGTTCTTCATCAAATAGACCTCAATTTTTATTATGCCCTTTGACCTCAACACCTTTATGAATTTTATACTGTGAATGCAATGCAAATTTCATCAAATTTTTACTTGAATGCTCCCTTCTCACAGACAGTGTATGGTACAAATTTAAACCTGATGATTCTGGGCTGTTGGGGTAAGAAAGCCCAAATTCATTACCATGTACTGTGGGGAAATGTGGTAGCCTCTCTGTAATACATTTAAATATTACGATATATTGCTTTCTATTTAAAGCTGGAGTTAGCATTATTTTAGGTGTTTTGAGAATAACAGGTAAATATATAGACAATTGTGATAGATTAAAACCTACTTGTGCCCTATCACGTAATTCCATTTTGCACACGATGGGACTGCTTTTATATTCTATCAGGGTTGAGTATTAATCTGCTGGAATTAATAAATTACCATTTAATGATTCCCTAATCCAAATACTTGATACATTTTACACACTAAACGATAATTTGGTACGTCCAGTATATTTGAAGGTACATTTGGATATCTGTTTATGGTAACTTTTCAATCCCTCGGCACTGGTGCGGGTTTTCGGTCCATCGATTATCTTCATCCATTAATGATTTTTTATGCGCCGTGAAATAAGATTAGAATTATGCAGCTCCTTCTCAAGTGTCGTTCAACACTAAGGAAAACGGAATCAAAAATTATCGAAACATCAAGCGGGACCCAATAAAAATCTGCTTTATCAATAGACAAAGGGAGGCATAATTCGGTTGAAAATCCAAGAAATAAACGATGATGACATCCATATGAAAAATACCTTGTTCCCAATGAGTTAATGCCTCCGTGGTATCTCAAATCTATATGGATGAAGAATACGGGGAGTTTTTCAAGTTAAATTTGAGGGTTGTCCATCACGAATAACGTAAAGACCACTACAAATTATACCAACACAGAGTTGAAGTTGTCCAGAGGTATACAGAAAAATTATAAATAGCAGGGAAACTAAATAGCCTGAAATTAATTAGAGACCATAATTTGTCCTACCCGATAAATAACACATACCAAACTAGAGAGAAAGGTAAATGTCAGATTCTTGAGATCGAAGCTAACCTCAGAATAATAATTGGTCTGACACAAAGATGACACGATATTCCATTTACTTTAGTATCAAAATACGGCGTAAAAACTCGAAAAGTTGCACAGAACGCTCGATGGCATGGTTTTAATAACAAAGAGGTTTTTCATGGTAATGTCGGATTTCGGAGGTTGGCCATCAATTTAATTTTCAAATATGCCTAGCTTTATCAAGGATAGTAGTTGGCCCCGAATATATCAGAGTATCATTTAGATTTCGTATTCAGCAAATGATGTTTTCATGGCTTCAATGACTCCTCAATGGTTCCAAACGCTTCATGTACTACACAACATGTGCCAAAATATAGATATGGGCCAAAAAATTGGATGATCCACTCTTATGTATATCCTCTTATGATATCAGGTTGCTGGCTTCAGCAATAAACGAAAGATTCTCTCAATTTGTCCCAAAGCGTTTCATTGCTTTGTAGTCAAACACATATCGTGGTTCTCTTTCAATAAAATGGTGAGCTAATTTGTGGTTACCCTTTCGTCCACTCGCGTTAAATACACAAACAGAAATTCCTTCTGTTACCATCTGATAAAAGATATCGATATACATCCAGCATTATCCAGGATTTCAATGAAGACATATTAGTGAACGGTGCATGAATTAAAAGTTCTCTAGTGAGGAAAAGTTGAGCTTGTCCCTATTTATCGAAGGATTGCTTCTCGACCCACATCTCTGATTGTCGTACACTGTTAATTTTCATCAGCAAAATAACTCATAAATATAAAAAGGATTTTTAAAACGCAATCAAGGCACTCAGATATTATATCAAACTAATAAATCCTATTCAGGGGTTTGAATCTCCCAAATACGGTCTAAGAACCAAGCGGACAAACAGCACGGAGCCTCCTTTCAAACCTCTATACAAAAACGGATCTTGGACGTTCTAAACTTTGTAACGTAATAAACAACCAAATTTTGAAAACGTTTTTCTTGCTATGTGGATTGACAGTAAAAAATAATTATTGAGTGAATCGTTCCAAATTGTAACTTATCAAAAAAGGAATCATTTTTTCGTCGTTAAAAATCAGGGGAAGTGTTCTGAGTGCCCTCTATTAAGTGTCCCGAGCTCGCCCTGAAACAATAAATATATTTTCATAGCTTTGAACCTTCCTACGATCAAATTTAACATGGTTTCGAGGGTTCAAGCTAAATCTACGCGAATGGCCTTGGTTTCAGCCTTTTTTCCTTCAAGGATCAATTCCAATTGAAACTTCCGGTTTCTTCTCCAATATAATTACACGGTTTAAAAGCAAAAATAAATCTGAAACATAGACACCACATTTTTTGAGATCGGCCGTGACGCCTAAGCCAATAAATAGTTTTCAAAATTACAAAACCACAAAAATAACATGAATGATAAGTTATTGTACAGCTGTTACCAGTGAAATACAATCGCCCTTCAGAATAATGCGACCTAGGATAAGAGTAAGCAAAAACCAATTTTTTTGACATCGCCAGTCTTGACATAAACCTCAGCGGCGTTAAGCAAAACAAGATTCATATACTCGTCGAACCCCTATAAAATAGAAATGCATACAACAATGTCCCCTTCGATTCTCATCGTTGTACGTCCCTTCAGCCAAACTTGTATTCGTGCACGCTAAAGCTAAAAATCAAAATCTTACGCTTTGGAGGAACCTAAAAATCAACCCCTAAAGTTAAAAACCAATTTACGATGGGTTGAATCATATTTTTTTGGAACTTCTCAGTCGGTGCTGGCATTAATTCAATTATTGCGCACGCTCTGTACAAATCAAGCCAGTGCATGGATTGATTGCGTTTTTGATCAAATATTCAAACAATTCAAAACATCATACAGGTAAAATCATAGTAAAATGGTAACTTCGTAAAAACTGAATGGCGCAGGCTTATCATACGTTTATATCTCAAGTTTGTCTTTGGGTATGATTGGAGGTAGACAGGCTCGATGGTTACCCAACGAGTATTACTACACCTGGTAATCATTGATAACCACGTGCTTTTCAAAAAAATGGCAGAACAGCAAGAAAATCAAGACTAATAATACCGGACATTAATAACTTATAATTTTTTGGAAATTCAAAATCAGTTTTTTCTATTCAATCATTGAAAACATTTAAGGGATCCATACTACTTCTCCACGGGTATGTGCTATTTGCGCTTAGGTAATTTTCCCTCAAATCCATTGGTATTATATACTACGTTTGGCCGTGAGGATATTTTTATTTAATTGATTTCAAACAATTACCGAATAAAAACTACGTAAAAACTTACATGTGACAATCGTTCCATATAAAAAAATTATCTGGAACAAATAATAAGCTATAATTAAATATTCTTTGATTTGACGACTGTGATGTTTTGCTACACATTTTTATAAAAAATACAAATTTGTTGTAGATGCGACAACCAAGTGTTACGCTGAATTTTTAAGTAATTTCCAAATTCAATAGAGGTAGGTGTAATCCTTTGTTTCATTTAACCTTAATACTTAGAAATATCACCGATTTAAATTTGATTTACACAATAATTAAATAAGGGATTTGCGCGAAATGAAATCTGCGCGATAATGGATAGAAACGCTGTATGAAGTTCTCTGACCAGCTATATACAACACATTCATAATATTTAAATAACTTTTAGTCAAAATATTGCATAAACTTATAACTTTGGCTTACTAACCTTACAAAAGTACAACAATTTAATCACAGTAACTGTCACAAACCTCTTTAACTATATTTAATGTTATCCTAAGACAAGAAACAGTTTTGAAATAAAATGACGAGCTAGTTTAAATCATATCAAGTATTTAGGGGAGACCGGGGCAGGTTTCAAAATGTTGGAACCAACCCATGACTGGCTATACATTAATTAAAACCATGAAGCCAGTGTGTATAAAGTTCTAAATTGATGCCCGCCCGGAAAGTAGAATTAAAATGCAGTCGAATGGTGTCAGAGTTATAGTTATAAAAGCCTTGACCAATGATGTAATCGGAAATTTACGAAATTGCACAAGTTTACTTTGACAGACAAAAAATCTTAATCCATAACTTCACCAATATCCTTACAAACATCATAAAAATAGGTCATAATAACTGTGACACACATGTGAGGGCGTCTACGGTCACGAATCTTTGATCTATTTAAAAACGGCAGTGTTACAACATACCCCGTCCTCCCATGCCCACATCTTGAAAGTTTCAGCTGATATAAGTATTTTTTGGTTGTAGGATTCCTGTCTACAGTCTTACACGAATAGTATTCTGGATGGTGTACTTAGTCGCAGAATGTATTAATAAATTTGGACAAATAGAATACCCATATGAATGAACATGCAAAAAATAACCTAGCACCTTAAAAGACTATTTAGACTGCTGTTCCATGTTCTGAGTGACCTTTTATCATCGAATTGAAAGACAGTTAAACATTATTGATTTGATGTTTGATACAATATCTAAAATTACAGGCGGGGTTATGATTAACTGTCTTGAGGCTCACACCTACCTGGATCTGATCATCGATGTTTAGTGATCAGCCAGTACTTCACTGAATATGTGGTTTTTGCAGACCTAATAACCCTTCGATAGTACATAGAGTTGATATATCATTCATACCGTTAATGGTAGCGTTAAAAGGTGTGACATACCAGGGTTTGCACTTAAAAATGCACAAATTGCAAAGATAACTGGACTTTGTAAAATTTAATAGGTTAACTTAAATAATATTTCAATAAATTCTTATTTCCTATAGGTGTAATCTTCATTCATGAATAAGGGAAAGAATTGTTCGAAATGATTTTTATGGTTTGATAAACTTGTTTGTATGACTTCCGCAAAACCTCGAACATCCTTAACGATGCGGTTACTCCTTTAAAATAGGTTTTCCTGAAAACATGAATGAAGAGACTATTGAAAGATAATAAAAATTTAATTTTTAAGTTAGGTTATTAAATTAAACAAAATGCATTTATCATTGCAATTAGTGCATTTTTAAATGCAAAACGTGGTAAACGGCTTATAACAAGTTAACATACCCCAATCAATGGAACAAATGAAAGGAGAAGTTTGAGACGAATTCCTGACCATGCGGTCACGTATTGCATATGAAAAGGAGAAGATACACGATTCTCATCCACTTCTCTAAAAAATGCAAAAACCCTGCGCCCACGTAAAAATACAGATGGCGCGAAATACTCCGATGTGATTTGCGCCTGACGAGGGTATAACTCAAGTCCTGTTTATAAGCAGGCATCTTTGTATTGAGACATGGTCAAGATAAAATAAGGTCTAAGTTGTTGGTCAACAAAAGAAATGGCTTGCGCACTTATTAACTCTTATCTAATTTTCGATGCCGTCGAAGTTTGTGCGTATAGTTAGGTAGGAATGTAGGTCGATTAGGACTCAAACCAGTTGCTTTTTGGAGGTGGATTGCGAAAGACCCGAAATGTGGAATCTGTTTGGACCCTGTTGAGATGTGTTGTTCAACGTGTAAAATCCCTGGCGATAACTGTCCTTTAGTGACTGGCGTCTGCACCCACTCTTTTCATATGCACTGTATGAAAAACTGGCTCGCCGTTACAAGCTTATGCCCCATATGTCGAGGTGAATGGAAACGAGTTGAAACCCATGTGTAAATTTATTCAATAATTTCTTCAATTATCTATCATCAGCCTTGTTTTTAAACCTCATCCACGGTTCACCAAAGACTGAAATTTGATTAATATGTCGATTTTTGATCACCACTATTATGAAAAACTCAGTAGATTCATGTTCTACTTTATAACCTACTTATAGCTACTATTTTAATCGCCTGGATTGCGAACGAGGATGAACGAAATCGATGAAACATGGTTTCCGTCCCTCGTTTAGATCGTTCATTCACTGCAACAGTGTTCTTTGATAGTAATTTTTCCCATATAAATGGTAACTAATGAGTTCTCTTATCCTGCTCCTATAAGAAATCTATATGCCATCTATTTATGTCGTGTCTCGGTGCTGACAGTTGTAGAGTAACACCATCTTTAGATTTTTTGGAGATCTTTGACCTGAAAAATGTGATTCCTCTCTAGGGTAATCTAAATGAAGCGGGTGTTTTATGTAGAGATCGTTGAATAGTTTGTCTATCAACACCGGGCGGTTTCTCCATTTCTCTTCAGCTGGATACCCCAACAGTATTAAATCTGTCAGCTTATGGGTGAAAGGTTTTAGGAAATGCGAAATTCTTCTCTCGTTCTCTCTGGATATAATGAAAATTTTGAACATCGCAATTTTTTAGAATAAATGTATATTTCCGTGAACGAGGATTGCGCGCACCAAAATCTCGGTGTATTTAAATATATAATCTATACAATTTGAAGTGATGAGACGGAAGTTTCAGTACGCAATATCCTTAAAATATTTTAGTAACAGATCCATGCTCTAATTTGCCGTTAGTCTGGAATTTCATATATTTGGTACCTAGATGTGTAAATGGTGATGGATATTTAGAACAAATATTCTCTGTTCCCAAAACTATAACTATATTTAAACCAGAGACTCAAAACACTCATACTTTTAGTTTAATTAAATATAGATTGACCATTATAAATGTGATTTAGTATGTAAAATTATGGTATCTTTTTTATCCAGCTTTGAGAAAAGATGAAACGTCGATATCATTTCAACATATTCTATTTATAATTTTATCGTTTTTATCATAACTTAACGAAAACACATCGTAGAATATTAATATTTTACATTTAACCTCGTAGAAGATAGCTAAGTCTATTTATCTATAAATATCTAAAATAAATAGCTTTCCATGATTATTTAGCTGTTTGAAACAGGGCTAGGTGAATAAAACCCAGGCGAATGAATAATTAGTGATATTATGTAAAACAACTATCTTGGCAGTAATATTTCTTTATTTAAACTAAAAATTTTTTAGGGAATGTTCACTCCTGGTTTTGATTGCTGCTTTTTAAGATGTTTTCAAATGATGTGAATGGCGATTTTTTTTCTTTTAGTGCCATGATTCCGTATAATTATATTTTCAATTATAAAACCATAAACAATTGAATAAATCAATTCTCTAAGTATAACTCCTGATATTCAACCAGTGAAATATAGCCGAGAAGACAAACTTCAAGTTGTTTTATCAATAAATATCTACACATTTCATTGTATCGTGGTTCTTAGAAATCATGTACACCTATGAATAAAAATTTTTAATCTAAAATGTTAAATTGTTTTCATTATTTAGCTGTTCATTGTGGATGCGATTAATCTTAGGGATAAATATAAATATTTTTACTATCAACCAGAGTTGATTTTATCTATATTAATTTAAGAATAATTTTACTTATAAGGCTAACAAGAGTAGAGTTTCAAAGTACGAGATAAATATTCTAAATGAAGCAAATGATCATTTTTCTGAATAACAAAATAACTTTTGCTCCTGTTTAAATATTCTGGTTTTCATTTTGATGTTTAAGGTTAATATGTATACAACCCCCATGTCCACCTATTACTGATTTCAAATATAACACAATTTGTGGAAAGCATGAATTCACTTTACCAAAAATTCGAATTAATTGAAAAAAGTTGTCATAAAAAATCCTGTTAATCAAGGGATAGGTTTATCTTTGAAATACACCATTTGCCGTTAAAATTTCCCATGGATTCATTCCAAATTAGCATTTTTTTTGAATGAACTAAATTTTAAAATTTTAAAAATTTATTTCGAGAAGATAACCCTATTAATTTGTGATGTACGAGGATGAATTAACTCAAGTTGATACTCTATATATCAGAACACCATGAATCTTTCAAGTGGTGAAAACGAACATTTTCCCGCTCAATTTAATCATGTGGAGATTATCTTCTCTAAGTGGGAACGTTTTCTAAAACTTAGCCTTAATATTTTTAAACAACTCTTATTGTCCACCTCAGAAGTTTTTCGCGAATCTTAAAAAAATAACTGTGCCTTATCGGATTCGTTAAGCGACGCTAAATCTCAAAAGCATTTTAGCGTTAACCTTTTAAGAAATTTGAAATTGTTCTTTTTCTTAAAAAAAGGAAATTGGGATAGGAACAGTTTATATCCTCATCGTTGATTAAAATTACATTAAATAGGGTGCCCTTGTCGAAATGTATTTCTAAAAATCTAGAATTCATATCTTTCAAAAAATGGGAAATACCGAACTGGAAATGGTGTAAAGAAGAATTTCCTGTAAAATTAATAACTGAATATTATAGGAGTGTTAAATTTGGAAAATTAGAAATAGCTTCAAGCTCTTAACCACCAATAACAACGTTCTATCGCAAACTAGAACGAATACGATCGGTTACAGAAATCTGAAACACCTGAATAACGATGACTGGTTTCGCATTTAAAAATTGATATCCGAATTTATTTATTGCTCAATTCAAATATTCATGATAATTATAAACGATATTTTGGCATATCTGGACTATATTTATAACCATGTTTTTAGAATACATTATTGACGTTTTGCAAAACTAATAAAGTCAAAATAAACAGAAACTCCTGTTCGGAAGCTCCGTAATATTTTAAAACCGGGTTTTGCATTCAAAGTTACGGACCTAATTAAAATAAGATACATGAAACTTTAAGGCTTTTGATTCAAAAAATTAACTGTATAATATACACAAAAATAGGAATTTAATCGCTGTTGATGTCTCTTCAATATGCGGTCTTCTAGGAAACTTTCGCTGTGGCCAATATCACTGGTTAAAGTTTGTGAATCCACCAAATTACGCGCATTTGTCATTCTTTAAATAAGACCAGTTGCATTACTTGGAACGTTGGTTCATCTTACCAAAGATTTTATCTCAAAGAAAACTTCCTCGCATGGGTTAAGGAAGGAACTGTATCTTGGGAATTATTGTATATGATATGGGAAGGTATCATAATAGTCGAGATTTGCATTGTAGAATCTTATATTATCCATTTGAATTGTAAATTTTTCATCAGTATTCAGTAGTTCCGTTAACGATTAGAGAAGTCTTTGAAAGATTTTTGTATTTCAAATTTTAACAACGTGTGAAACTTTGAATGTAAAACCCGGTACAAGTTATGAAACAGAATTTGATGAAAGTAAAGATGTAGGTTTTTCACTCTTTGAACGCTAGAAAAATTTAAAATTTTAACGAATTTAGAATTTTTGAAATGAGATCCCAAAACATATTCAACTCAAAATGTAGACTCAATTTTATCAAGGTGTTATGAGGTTAAACATCGTTTTAAACCAGAAGTATTCAACATTTTTTATGCTTTGAACCCTACATGAATTCCAATCTGAGTTGGCGGATCCCCAGAAAGCTCTCCACGGACCACAGTTTGAAAACCTCTGCTTTAAACGAACGCATAAACGTATGAAGTCGTTCATTGCTATCATATATCGGAAAGGTAAAAAGGCGTATGCTTTTTTATTGGTAAGAGTCGAGTTGAATAGCCAAAATGTTTAAGGTTCTTCATCAAATAGACCTCAATTTTTATTATGCCCTTTGACCTCAACACCTTTATGAATTTTATACTGTGAATGCAATGCAAATTTCATCAAATTTTTACTTGAATGCTCCCTTCTCACAGACAGTGTATGGTACAAATTTAAACCTGATGATTCTGGGCTGTTGGGGTAAGAAAGCCCAAATTCATTACCATGTACTGTGGGGAAATGTGGTAGCCTCTCTGTAATACATTTAAATATTACGATATATTGCTTTCTATTTAAAGCTGGAGTTAGCATTATTTTAGGTGTTTTGAGAATAACAGGTAAATATATAGACAATTGTGATAGATTAAAACCTACTTGTGCCCTATCACGTAATTCCATTTTGCACACGATGGGACTGCTTTTATATTCTATCAGGGTTGAGTATTAATCTGCTGGAATTAATAAATTACCATTTAATGATTCCCTAATCCAAATACTTGATACATTTTACACACTAAACGATAATTTGGTACGTCCAGTATATTTGAAGGTACATTTGGATATCTGTTTATGGTAACTTTTCAATCCCTCGGCACTGGTGCGGGTTTTCGGTCCATCGATTATCTTCATCCATTAATGATTTTTTATGCGCCGTGAAATAAGATTAGAATTATGCAGCTCCTTCTCAAGTGTCGTTCAACACTAAGGAAAACGGAATCAAAAATTATCGAAACATCAAGCGGGACCCAATAAAAATCTGCTTTATCAATAGACAAAGGGAGGCATAATTCGGTTGAAAATCCAAGAAATAAACGATGATGACATCCATATGAAAAATACCTTGTTCCCAATGAGTTAATGCCTCCGTGGTATCTCAAATCTATATGGATGAAGAATACGGGGAGTTTTTCAAGTTAAATTTGAGGGTTGTCCATCACGAATAACGTAAAGACCACTACAAATTATACCAACACAGAGTTGAAGTTGTCCAGAGGTATACAGAAAAATTATAAATAGCAGGGAAACTAAATAGCCTGAAATTAATTAGAGACCATAATTTGTCCTACCCGATAAATAACACATACCAAACTAGAGAGAAAGGTAAATGTCAGATTCTTGAGATCGAAGCTAACCTCAGAATAATAATTGGTCTGACACAAAGATGACACGATATTCCATTTACTTTAGTATCAAAATACGGCGTAAAAACTCGAAAAGTTGCACAGAACGCTCGATGGCATGGTTTTAATAACAAAGAGGTTTTTCATGGTAATGTCGGATTTCGGAGGTTGGCCATCAATTTAATTTTCAAATATGCCTAGCTTTATCAAGGATAGTAGTTGGCCCCGAATATATCAGAGTATCATTTAGATTTCGTATTCAGCAAATGATGTTTTCATGGCTTCAATGACTCCTCAATGGTTCCAAACGCTTCATGTACTACACAACATGTGCCAAAATATAGATATGGGCCAAAAAATTGGATGATCCACTCTTATGTATATCCTCTTATGATATCAGGTTGCTGGCTTCAGCAATAAACGAAAGATTCTCTCAATTTGTCCCAAAGCGTTTCATTGCTTTGTAGTCAAACACATATCGTGGTTCTCTTTCAATAAAATGGTGAGCTAATTTGTGGTTACCCTTTCGTCCACTCGCGTTAAATACACAAACAGAAATTCCTTCTGTTACCATCTGATAAAAGATATCGATATACATCCAGCATTATCCAGGATTTCAATGAAGACATATTAGTGAACGGTGCATGAATTAAAAGTTCTCTAGTGAGGAAAAGTTGAGCTTGTCCCTATTTATCGAAGGATTGCTTCTCGACCCACATCTCTGATTGTCGTACACTGTTAATTTTCATCAGCAAAATAACTCATAAATATAAAAAGGATTTTTAAAACGCAATCAAGGCACTCAGATATTATATCAAACTAATAAATCCTATTCAGGGGTTTGAATCTCCCAAATACGGTCTAAGAACCAAGCGGACAAACAGCACGGAGCCTCCTTTCAAACCTCTATACAAAAACGGATCTTGGACGTTCTAAACTTTGTAACGTAATAAACAACCAAATTTTGAAAACGTTTTTCTTGCTATGTGGATTGACAGTAAAAAATAATTATTGAGTGAATCGTTCCAAATTGTAACTTATCAAAAAAGGAATCATTTTTTCGTCGTTAAAAATCAGGGGAAGTGTTCTGAGTGCCCTCTATTAAGTGTCCCGAGCTCGCCCTGAAACAATAAATATATTTTCATAGCTTTGAACCTTCCTACGATCAAATTTAACATGGTTTCGAGGGTTCAAGCTAAATCTACGCGAATGGCCTTGGTTTCAGCCTTTTTTCCTTCAAGGATCAATTCCAATTGAAACTTCCGGTTTCTTCTCCAATATAATTACACGGTTTAAAAGCAAAAATAAATCTGAAACATAGACACCACATTTTTTGAGATCGGCCGTGACGCCTAAGCCAATAAATAGTTTTCAAAATTACAAAACCACAAAAATAACATGAATGATAAGTTATTGTACAGCTGTTACCAGTGAAATACAATCGCCCTTCAGAATAATGCGACCTAGGATAAGAGTAAGCAAAAACCAATTTTTTTGACATCGCCAGTCTTGACATAAACCTCAGCGGCGTTAAGCAAAACAAGATTCATATACTCGTCGAACCCCTATAAAATAGAAATGCATACAACAATGTCCCCTTCGATTCTCATCGTTGTACGTCCCTTCAGCCAAACTTGTATTCGTGCACGCTAAAGCTAAAAATCAAAATCTTACGCTTTGGAGGAACCTAAAAATCAACCCCTAAAGTTAAAAACCAATTTACGATGGGTTGAATCATATTTTTTTGGAACTTCTCAGTCGGTGCTGGCATTAATTCAATTATTGCGCACGCTCTGTACAAATCAAGCCAGTGCATGGATTGATTGCGTTTTTGATCAAATATTCAAACAATTCAAAACATCATACAGGTAAAATCATAGTAAAATGGTAACTTCGTAAAAACTGAATGGCGCAGGCTTATCATACGTTTATATCTCAAGTTTGTCTTTGGGTATGATTGGAGGTAGACAGGCTCGATGGTTACCCAACGAGTATTACTACACCTGGTAATCATTGATAACCACGTGCTTTTCAAAAAAATGGCAGAACAGCAAGAAAATCAAGACTAATAATACCGGACATTAATAACTTATAATTTTTTGGAAATTCAAAATCAGTTTTTTCTATTCAATCATTGAAAACATTTAAGGGATCCATACTACTTCTCCACGGGTATGTGCTATTTGCGCTTAGGTAATTTTCCCTCAAATCCATTGGTATTATATACTACGTTTGGCCGTGAGGATATTTTTATTTAATTGATTTCAAACAATTACCGAATAAAAACTACGTAAAAACTTACATGTGACAATCGTTCCATATAAAAAAATTATCTGGAACAAATAATAAGCTATAATTAAATATTCTTTGATTTGACGACTGTGATGTTTTGCTACACATTTTTATAAAAAATACAAATTTGTTGTAGATGCGACAACCAAGTGTTACGCTGAATTTTTAAGTAATTTCCAAATTCAATAGAGGTAGGTGTAATCCTTTGTTTCATTTAACCTTAATACTTAGAAAATCAACTAATGGCCTAAAAAGTAGGAATACAGTTAAGCTATATTGTGGAATGTTTATGCCAATTAAATATCAATTGGACCCTTTCCAATACAGAGGTGGAAAATAGACCAGTCAATTGTTGTGAGTGTTGCATTTCACTCTATTTCGCGCATTTCCAACATATTTGATATCTATAATTCCACGAGGAAACATAACCTTGATGTTTCAAAAAATTTTCTCATGTACTCATTATTACTTCGAGGACTTCATATATCCTTAACATCGCAGTCGTCGATATCTAAAAATAACTCGTCTTAGTTTATTATTTGTTCCACATAATTTGTCATGAAGTACGATTTTCACGGGTGAATTTTTAAGTACTTTTTATCCGGCAATCGATTGAAATCTATTCAATAAAAATATCGTCAGAAAAATTAGTTTTGAATATAAAGGCACTTGAGTGAAAAATTTCCTGAGTGCGGGAGTGTTGAAAATTTTTCTTTTGAAATTTGATAAGTGTTGATTGCAGATACAAACTTGAAAATCGTGAATTCGACATCAGTTGAATATATCTATATGAATTTAACTCACTCATGACAAGTAGGCGTGAAATCCTCATAATACTCACCACGTGGTTTTGGTTATTTATTTAATAGTAGGCACAATTTTTGAACATGCGAATGGTATCCCAGATGCATTACCACCTAGAAACGCATGTAGTCGTTAAATTCTTATCAGGGTGCATGATAAAATCGATTAAACTATTTTAAAAACTAAAAATGTTGGCAATTTACTGGAGGTATAAAATAGGAGGAAGATCCTTAAATCGTTTTATTATTGTGGATAATTGATTCTCAATATAGCTTTTTTCTCTCTTTGGTTTGTAGGATTTCTTGAAATTCATTGTGAAATCCTGGTTGCTATTTAACGTTCTTCGTCTTTCAGGTCTTCTAAAAACGAAATAATTTGGATGGGATTTATTTCAAATGGGTGAGAAACCACCACGTCATGATTCGTGGCTGTTATTCATTCGAGGCAATCCCTGAAGGACCCTCCTCATATGGTTCCAAATGTCTTTTGAAAATCGTGGCTCGTCTCTTCCGTTTCTCATAACTCTGCCAATGTAATGATCCTTGCAATAGTCCTTGAGTTCTCGAATGCCGCCAATATCTCTGAAATTTCTAATTACTTCATTTTCAAGAACTTCGGAAATTTCTACGACTCTGTTAACGGGGCAGAATGTGAGGGTAGATAACATCCGCAGATTATTTCTTAGATTAGCAATTGTGCTATAGGGTGAAACTAATCCAAGCCTTTGGATGCTCCTCGATATAATTGGACGGTGATAATAACACCCCGATAATGTAATATTTTGAAATATTTCGGAAAATTCACCCTGACGCAACCTCAAAATCGCACAAGGCATTTGAGACATTTATTGAAATATACGGACTTAATTTCCTTCATACCACAAGGTAGCTTTCTCGATTTCTCATTTACATTAATAAAAATACGACAGGTGAAATATGGCCGAGGTTATCGGCGCGAATTACAAATAAATGATAAAATAATCTGGGTACAACTGAAAAGGTTCCATAAAAATATACTCGGTGTGCAAGATAGAGATAATGCCTCGTAGGTAGAAAATATGATTCTCCCCCAGAGTTTTCGTAAATATCCTCAAGTAAAAATCTAAAGCCATTTTTTTGGTGGCTTTAAATTCTTCTGGAATAATCGGATCCTCGGCACTTGTTTGTAATTTATGATTTAATTATTGTAGCCTCTTGATATTTTAGACCGTTCTTTGCAATAAATCATACGAAGGTAGTATGGCTGGGACGGAATCTTCAATCTCTTTGAGTGACCTTACTATTATCCGCAGAGGTGTCTCGCGTAAATTTGTTGCCTGCAATCTAATTGTTGACTGAATTCCCTTCAGAGAAATTTTCTCTGGGTTAACAGGATGCTCGTGAGATCATTTTTGTGAAATAAATTCGTTTGTATCGTAACCCTGCAGAATTTTTCCGTGCACATCCAGTGGGTCGAATCTTTAATCCAATTTCTCCAAGTGATTCTAAAACTGAAGTTTTGAAACAGCAGATTGGGAAGGTTTATTCGATGTTATTACTTCAAATCTCTAACGATTAAAAGTGAATATACAATTTTAAAAACTATAATTTGTTTTATTTAAAATATAGCGTTTTTCGATCTATTTAACAATCTTTGCAATCTATTTAATAAAAGTTGACACAAATCAAAAAATAATTACACGAGATGGATGATTAACCTTGTTTTAACAACTTTCATCTTTTCAACCAATCTCAACATTCGCAAGTACACCAATAGTGCAAAACTTGAGAAACAATATTTCCCCTAAAATCGAATGTTGTTTGCTAAAACAACTGTAGCATTGGATGAACATGAGCCGAAAAGGCGGAGACTATTTATTTATGTATTTTTTCCTTAAATTTATCAGAAATTTGCAAAATTTCACAAGCCGTATATTTCGAATGAACTATGTGGAAGGTGCTTTTTAAGTATAATGGGGGCGGTAATTATTCTCAGTCCGGCATAAATCAAAATTAAAATCCAAAACTTCCTTGTTCTATTGACTTGGCAACATTTTTTTCATTTTTTTCACATCCTGATTCGTATTTGATAAAAAAACTATTTTTTTCACTCTGTTAACTCTTAAAAACATCCAAATGACCTGTAAATGTTAAAGGTTAACAAAAAAAGGTTAATTATTCGGCTCATACAATTATTTTTGATTTGTAGCAACTTTTATTAAATAGGTTGCAAAGATTATTAAATATATCGAGAAACCCTATAAATCAACTTATATTAAATAGGGAATATTTTAAATATCTATTATCATTATATCAAAAACAAGCAAGCAAACTCAATTCATAAATAATACACCGCAGTTTAAAACTACAAGTTTTTTTAAGATTGAAATTAAAAATGAATTATTGAGTAGGCAGACATTATCGTATTATCAACTTAGGTTAAAACAAATATAACGAAACATTTTCATATTGTTTCATTCGATTCCGTGTTATGTTCCATAAATATTGACAAATTGACACATGCACAGCTTTAAATCTGACCAAACTTACATCCCTCCTGTAGTGTTGGTGATTATTATTCGATCTAAATTTTCTTGTTCTGAATTTTTCGGCACTCAATTTTCACATATGCCCTCAAAACATATAAGGTTCACATTACTCATTTTAGGAGGTCTCATTAGATATCAATTGATGTATATTCTTTTCTTTAACATCTACATCATTTCTCAGTGCGCTTAATAGTTTAGTTAATTTCCATGTAAAATTAGGGTTGTTTAGTCATCTTCCTGTAGTGGATGGAAGAACATGGAGTTCTAGTTTTTGAATTAAATCAAATGTAGATATTAAATGTTATCATTGACTGTATCAAAAACTTGATGTTTGGTTTCTTCACTTATCAATGATATCCTTCCACAATTTGTCGTTTTTGACCCTACTATGCCATCATAATTATATTTTATTATGATTCTTCTCACTGTTGACTCGGCAATTCATAGTAAACGAGACTCTTCAGCCTTTGTTTTTCCGTAGTTTATCAAGAATTTAGTGATAATTTCTTTTGTTTCTTAACTGACAGATTTTTTATGACAGTTAAACGACAAGAACAATGTAAGTAAATTACATCGGTTTATTTCGTCTTAAACCGCCATTTATTTTTTAAAACCCGATATTATGAACAGCGAGTCGTTTTTTCTTCAGTACCTCGATAGAGAAGACATAAGCAAAAACCAAGTTAGTAATTTATCATAAAATTGTGCCAAATATTTCAAGTCTATTCCTATTCATAAGTCTAAAAAACATATTTAATGATAAACCGCCAATTATTTTTCAGCATCGGATAATATTTACAATAGATAGTCCGTGGAGGGCAGAAAGTTATATTTCACATGAATTAATCAACATAAATAATCAATTATTTACGCTGTATTTTTTCTCACTAACCTAGCTTTAGACTTGATAGAGAAGAATGATCATAAATCACTCCAAGCGCCTTTTTGGATAGTTGGTTGAAATTTTGAGGTTCCTAGCCGTGAAATCTCAACCTATATTATTTTGGAATATATTCGTTCACAGATTGTTCGTTTCTGCTACTGGGAAGATTTTTAAATCAGAAGTCCTTGCGAATTCAGATAACCAGTTGCAAGATAAGTTCTGTATACTTATAAGTGTTCTCAAACTGAAACCTCCGTAAAGTATGGAATTGATCACCTCATCTCAGGGGAACATATAAGATTACAAGCCCCGAGATGAGAATGAGCAGGCGCGAACCTTCACTAGGTGCGAAAGCATTTCTAATTAAGAGAAATAAGCCATTATGGTCCATATGGGTCATTAATAATATTAACATACACATTTTCTTCAAATTAGCATAGACTACCATAATGGATCGGATGTTCCACACTTACAATAGTTTCCTTCACCATGAGAGTAATCAATGATAAACATGGTCAAAAACTAAATAAACCGTATCTAATGCACCATCGGGTGATAAATTGATATCCCTGCCCTAAATTTTGGCAGCTTTCAGCAAGTTCATTATCCCAATTTTTCAATAATTCATATAAATAATTACATTGAGATAAGAGCTTCCCATTGTCAGAGACCATTTTGAAAGTTTCGATGAAAATTTGAGACATGGTGTGAACAAACATTAAATAGCCCGAAAACTTTGCATACAACCCATGGCTGAATGATAATTAAAAGATCTTAAAATAGGAGGTAAGAAACAAGACTAGATACACTACAGCTTTGGGCACCAAAAATGATAGAAAGAGAATTCGTTAAAAAACTAAAATAAAATACTACGATAATTTTTTTCGTAAGCGTATATTTTTTCGTACGAGACATCACATTCAAGATGTAACCAGGTACTTTTGGGAATTCTTTTTGGTCCTTTTCTAGGAGACTCGACCCGCTAAAGAGATGGCATCGTCGTCGAGTTTGATAATATGCGGTGAACCGTAATAATTATATCCATCGTCGATCGGGTTCAAAAAATAGTTGATATATGTGATGATGCGGTTGATAAATTTTTCTACACGACCCTTTGACATGTTGACTTTGATTATTCGTTTGGGAACTTTGGAATCCACTACTCGAGGAACCGAGACATAAAAAGCGAAACGTTTAGCCATTTCTCGATGTTATGTTCTATTTTCCACATAATTAAGACTTAATACTGCTTTCAATTCCGACTATATTTTCCACGGTGGTTTCCCCGACCGATATGAGCACCTTTAGGTTTTCTAACGCAGGTAAACAGTTGTGTTTACTGCCAATAATCGATACTACATCCCTGTTGGTAGGTTTTGGAATCACAACCTCAACATTTTTAGTGAGGTTGAAATCTTTAATGAATGATCTCCTCCACCGATTAGAGGCGTATAGTATTGGTGGTCAACTTAGAGTTTAACCTCGAAATTGCTCTCTGACACGTCTTCGATCTATTATACAGCCCGATCGTTGGCAGTTTGAATCCAGTTAGAATTATAAAATCAACTGGAGTGTTAAGCTGATATCCAAGATCTACATTTAAGCGAATCCTATGAACGAGATTACCGAATTTTGGAGTTTGGGGGTTAAAAATATGGCGTTAACGTAATTCGGGACAGGATGAATCACAGTCTCGATTTTCCACTCCTTCAATATATCTTGTGCTGGTGTCGAGTCGGAAGGCTTGCCTTTGATGATGATTTCACAAACTCCTTAAAAATTTTCCTGTCTTTAATGCATCAAAAAGGATTTTAGATATTGAGAGAGCGGCATTCATTTTAGCCTCCGTCTCACTCAGTAATTTACGTGAATTTCTATCAACGCATGAGAAGGTAGGCATCTTGATCTTGGCCTCGATTCGTTCCTGGAAAGTCGAAATCGCTTTTTTGATATCTTTGATAACTTCGTCTACTTCCTTCTTGCATCCATAAACTTTCACATTGTGAAAATTGTTTTCCTGTAGTTTTAAATCAATGTGGATGGGGACGTTGTGTTACTGGGATAGTTGAGCCACCAACCAGTCATTGCCTCCATACTTTTTCAGGAAATCACCTTTCAACTCGGCCTTTATCAGGATCGTCTTCTGTGAACTATTTTGATAAGATTTCATTGCATCATTGGTCTAGTTAATCGCCTGAGCAACACTTGTGGAGTGGCCGATAACGAGGACATGTTCCTCTTCGTTCTTTTGACGTTTGAATTTAGAATTATATTTACGTTATATCTTCTTATCACAGTAAAAGTTTTGTTTCGTAATCTAGGGACGTGCTGCCCAAGCGTGTTGATGAGCTCACAATAATAGTCTCCTTTCTTCGCGGTGAGCTTCTTAAGTAATGCGATTGCCTGGTCTACGTATTGCAGGGGCCCTAAGATTTCAAATTTTCTTTTTTGTTTATTTTGGTCGACTGATAGATGTTAAACAATGTTCCTGTATCAGAAGTAATCGCATTCACGAAAGCTTCTCCACAATACTCGATAACATTAATGAACGATTAGTGAATGGGAATTTTCTGGTGACGCCATTGACGATCACATCGATATGCCCAGTGATGCATTGGGCATATTGCAAGGCAACCTCATTTCTCTCAAGGAAACTGATTACGTTACGATTGATGCTGGTAGGAACAGGAAATTGAATATTATCCACTCCCCTAGTTTTCTCAGTCCACTGCACAAAACTTCTTTTCCTTTCATAATCATCTCTATGGCTATTTCTGGAATTTCTACCTCCTACAAATGGTGAATCTTGTCGAAGGCTTTGATTTTCATGTTGTTCACCTCATCCAGAGCTTTCGCTTCAGCTTTTGGTCCACGAATAACGACTGAATCCAGATTGTGTTGTCCATACCTAAAGATTACTGTTGAATTTGGGTTATACGAGCGAACCATCCCTTTGAGAGGATTTTCTTTTACACCGAGGAGATAGCAACGCAGATTTGTTTAGACTTTCATGTCGAGGGTGATCAATGAATCGTAAAACTATACCAAATCATCAACAATTCGTTAAGCGGCTTCCATTTGAGGTTGTTCGCCTATGATACGGAAAAGGTAGTTGGTTTTTTCAGATTCTAAATTCTCTACTTGAATATGATTAGTGAACAGGCACTAGCTTCTGGTTTACTTTCTTCAGGGGTTGCTATTTTCGAGATATTTGATTTAACCGACAATTCTAAGCTTCCGATATCTGATTTACCAATTGATAACTTGTCGATTTGAAGCTCAATAAAAATTGTTGTGCAGGTGTCCTTCTCAATCAGTAGGAATTTTTCACGGTTTTTACACTCAAAGACGCTAACCACTGTGTAGGAGACAATAAGGCCATCCTACAACCCCTAAGATTCTAAAAACTAAACGATATTCCGAACCTTATTAACCACTTCCTCAGTTTCGGACTAAGGGCAAAACACTGTAATTGTATCTTCATGGGGATTTATTTAACATGAGAAATTTCAAAAAAAGTTATGCCAAAGATTTTTCAAATGCTTTATAAGCGGAAAGACATTTACAGATCCAATAGGAGCACTCGATACTGGTCCTGTGATTCTCATATAAGGTCACCCCAAGTACTTCGAAACTTCTACTATCAAGGATTCACCAGATACAGGTTGTTTTTTCCTCTGATGCCAACAACCCAAACTTTATTGGAGTTGTAGATTTCTTTGGGTATCTTATTCATGAATTCCAAATGTTGCGATTTTGGCAAATTAGTGTCTTTATTAAAAAATTTCCTAAACAGTCATATTCCACAATAATAAAAGTACTGTCAATTTTTACTCATTGACTGCTCCCATTGATCAGAATTGGGTCTCTGGTTGTCTTTTCCAACTCGACGGCAGCATATGTACCAGCAGAATCAATAATATTATCGATTCCAAATGAATCGTCCTTTGATAAATTCCTGGTAGATATTAGGAATAATGAGCGCTAAAGTCAACGAGTCCATGTACCAAGCGATGTAATTATTGAGGTCTTTGTAAGCTTCCTTCAGGGCAGGCAGAGTGGATCGATCAATATGAGTCACTGCGCACCTATTTTTGGATAATATGTCGAAAAACTTCTTATCGCGACTCAGTTGTTTGAGCATCTTCTAGTTGATTTTAATAAAGCCCTTTTTTGACAGAAAATGTTCCTCTGATTACGAATCGAACTTGCTTGTTTGAAAAATCGCCTTTGTGGCGGAACCATACAATTAGATGCTTTAGTGTGTTCAGATGGTGTTTCACATCCAATTTGTAACTACTTGAAAGGTGCTGAACCATTTTTTTTGAAATCATCTCTGTGTTCTTTGTACCTGCGATCAGCAAATGAGATGTCAACAACGTGTGGATTATTAGCCCTTTCCATGACAATTGAGATTACCGACACTGGTTGTGGGTGGTTTATTTCCATACTGGATTCCGTGTTGCCCTTTCTTTTTCTTTATTGAACCTTCTTTTAGTTCATCTCAACCATAAAATTGTCAAATGCTGTTGTGATTGTCTGCTTGAAACGCTAGTGTTATTCTATTTTTATAGTTTAACAACTCAATTATCATCAAATCTAATTGTTTATCATTGTCATGATTTACAGATTAAACCATTTTTTGTCAATTAAACTCAACTTTATTTTATTAGATTTGTTGCCTCGTTGCCAGTAATGATTAGCGCAATTCATGGTTTCGTGATTTAATTTAGAGTCCTTTTCTGATTTAAATGATGGCGACTATACCAGACGGATGAGTATCAATGTGTATAAGTTATATTATGTTAGGTCAAAATTACCATTTTATGTTTTGGTTGGTTTCGGAATTCGAATCATAAATTTCAAATATAAGCTTGACAACCAAGAAAAAACATGTCTTAATTTATTTGCTTGTGGCGTTTGTTCTTATACGAAACTAACAGGTCATGTACCCATACTTTGATTCATTTTTTTGGCTAACTACAAACGGTCGTCAAAAACAAATATCAAAATCGCCCAATTCTTTGATAATTATTATGAATTTAACGCATATCGACATTAAGGTTGAATTATCTTCATCCTTAATGCTTTTAATCATAAATCATGCATATTAAATCTTGCTTTCGGACAGTTTGCATGAATTTATAAACAGGGAGTGGATAGTTTGGTTGAAATTGTCTTAAAATTTAGGTCATTTATAAGGGCTGGAAATATAGTTCAATTCAACTCAGCCTAATAATGTTTTTGAATGTTTTTTAAAAATTTTTATATCATCAAAAATTTCACTATCATGTTTGATTCCTCCATTGAGTTGCAATATTCATTTATTTTTCAGAATAAATTGATCACAAAAATTAAGCACTAAATCTAATTCCAAATGATGGTATGGGCTACCATAGCAAAGTAAAGGCAACGATACTGGGTTGGTCATTACCTTGGTCCTGCTCTTTCTTTTACCATTGATTTCGTAGTCCAATATCACAAAGCATTGATTAATCTAAGCTATTTTAACTGTGCACGCCTCTAATTTAACATTATTCGAATTCAGACATTAGCAAACCCGATCATGGCTTCAGCTAGCTGCCAATGAATGACCACGAATAGGTTGTCATGGCACATGCGCAAAGTAAACGGTTATCCAGGGTGTGACAACCAACGTAAGTTCAACCCTTTCTTTAAGATGCCTCAAATTACGGGAGAAAACACAGACTTTTGAATTCATGGAATATCATTCGACTAATTCCTGATATTTCAATTTCAAAATTGAAAGGATTTTCACCAAAATTTGAGCCTTATTTAAAAATTAAAAAAATCGTATAACTCGATTTACCTTTTTAAGCTTTATCAGAATGTTTATTTTATACATAAATGACGGTTTTTAATTTATTGTTTCAGGTATTTGTTCATTTTTATAAAAATAAAAACTAATTTACCTTGAATAATAACAACTAGCAGATGACAGCTTTCAATTAAAATCAGATTTTCAAGTAATGAATGCTCTATTTGCAGGCTGGGCCATCGGAATGGGATTCCTGTGGGAAACGTCCCATGGGATGGGGTGGGATAACACAAATTTGTAATTCACATGTCCCATACAGGACACCATTCGAAAGTAGCCGGAGAAATTGAATCAACACATGGGACTCACAGTTTCCATTATTTATTTTATATTTTTAATGGTTTATATTTTTACTTAATATATTTGTTTCATTTCAATACTACTCACATCACTCTAGCTTATTATGTGAGACTCAAACCATTAGTTGCACAAATAAATACCGTAGGCATAGCCTTTCATTATTATACAGTTTCCATATTCTTGCTAATACATTTTAGTTTTAACAGTTATTTTCAATGAGATTGTGTCGAAATTCACCAATATAACAAATTGACGAGTAAAAATAAGACCCGAAATTAACCAAAGATAAGTTTAAGATTAGTATAAGCTCTGAGGTTTTCACTATCAATAAATATTTGGTTCTTATTTCGGGGTCTTTCTCTTAAAATCACCTACATTCGGAAATCCCATAGTTATCAGTCCTCAAAGTGATAATAGTATTTCTTTTTTTTAATTTGTACTGAAGCGTACATTATAGGGTTTTATGTAATTATTCGTTTGTTGAAAAATCTAAATTCCACTGGGTTTTGCATCTATAATCGTCACCCATGATTTTCAAAAGAAGAGCTTCCGTATTTATTTAAATACCAGGTTTTACATTCAAATTAGCGCACATGATTCAAATTTGAAATAAATAAAACTTTAAGGTTTCTGATTCAAAAAACTAACTTTTATAATAATAATAATAATAGTATTTTAATCTCTATTGGTATCTCCTTTCAATAAGCAGTCTTCAAGGAAACTTTCGCTGTGTCCAATAATATTTTTTACATTTTGAGAAGTCACCAAAGTACGCGAGTTTGTCATTCTTTGAATAAAATCGGTTGCACTACTTGGAATGTTGGTTCCTCTAACCAAAGATTTTAACTGAGAGAAAGCTTCCTTGCGTAGGTTAAGGAAGGGACTGTATCGTGGGAGACAGTGTATATGATATGGGTAGGTATCATAATAGTGGGGATTTGCGTGGTGGAATGTTTCATTATCCGTATTAACTGTGAATTTTTCATCGGTACCCAGTATTTCTGATAAAGATTGGAGAAACCATTGAAAGATTTTTATATTTCAAATTTTAATAAGGTGCGTAACTTTGAATGTAAAACCTGGTTGTCTTCATGATGGAGAATGGCCATTTTAATTCTTTTAAGTGCGATTATTAATTATGTCTTTGACAAGCAAATGGCTAGAAGAAGCACAACATCCGACGAATTTAGAATTTGGGTTGCTTATGTTGTGGTAGATAAAGGAGATTTTCACAACCAAACCCCCAGGACGTTTAATATAACAAAAATACTGTGAATTTAGCTGTGAAAAGACACCGAGAAACTGGAAAAGCAAGAAAATCAAATAGAGGGGGTAGTTATAATGCCATATTCAATTAATGAATTGCCCGATCACTCAGGGAGATTGTGGATGACAACATAACTATGTCCGTTTTGGAAATTAAGACTCAATTTGATCTAGATGTGAATGCAACCACGTTATGTAGGTGGATAAAGACAATGGATATATATTCAAAATGACTTACCCATTTCGTCTCTAACGAAATGATTATGTTATGAAACAACAAAGATTAGAATATGTTCAATGGTACAACTCAGTACCATTTAATAGGAGATATACAAACCTCATTTTTGTCGATAATGACCCTTTAATCTTCACATGATGGGATCTCATACTTGGGCACCTTTAAGACAAACATGCAATCCAGTGGTGGCTGGTTCAAGGGCACCGAATGATACAATGACTATTGTAATCAATAGTCATGATTGTGCACGCCGAGGCTATTTATACGGGAGTAAATTGTCGAATTTATCATGAATTTGTGGAAAAATTGAGGGAGTATGAGAGGAGGAGCCTTATACAATTGTGAGGGATAACTCTTCAATCAACCACACTGGCCAGGAATTCTAAGATTCGTACCCATACAGAGTGAAATATTTACCGGCGTACAGCCCATTTCTGAATCGCCTTGAGGAGGTTTTTTCAAAATTAAAAAAATGCGTGAAGAGATCAGGGCAGTCAAGAGGAAACAACGATCTTACTCAACAAATAATAAAGTCCCGTCTAAAAACCTAAAATTAGATCTCTAAAATTAATTTTTGCATTTTGAAGATTTATTTCAGAGAGGCAAAAAAGGAGCAGACATTGAAAAAAATTAACTAAATCATCACAATACATAATAATTTACCTTTAATAATTAAAGAGCTCCGTTTGATGACATGGTCAATCATTGGCGACCACAATGGACTTGAAACCTAGTATTTGTCAAATTAATCCTTAATCATGAGGCTTCAAACAATTTATAATTTCCCATTCTCCCTCATTGAGAATTATTTAAACAATTGGAGGAATTCCGAAAATCTAGACGACGATAGTGAAAATGGTGAACGACAATAATGGTTAAAAAACCCTGTAACAGCAGTTTAAATGGTATGAGTTTTTTAGATACCACAAAGGTAGGTTAAATATTATGATAAGAAACAGTCGAAATTGTCTGTCGTCACCTCTCACTAACCATGAGAGCTTAGATGTAATATGTTCAAAACTATAATGTTATGAATATTCGTTATTTTCTAAATTACGCTGGTATTGCCAACTTCTTGCAATGTAAAACTAAAAGTTAGAAGGTTTTATACCTTTTATGAGATAGAGGTAGAAGAAATCCAAGTAAAGCAGCGTCTGTATTATACCACAGCAAAGGGCAAGGACGTCGATATCCGAAGTATTCAAGAACTTATAGAACCAATTGAGAATGTAGAAGTATCGGTAAATTCCCAGAGCAAATAGATGATGACTCGTGACCACGTCAACTTCCCTTGTTTTTCTGATCATAAATAGTTGTGGTAACACTGAAACAGATTCCAAAAACAAGGAGGAGGTCCAAAAAATCTTGATAGATAAAAATAAAAACCTCGGTTACGTGACGATTACGGGAAAACATAAGACCTAGAAGTACAGAAGGGATGATTATTCGGAAAATATCCACGTCATCCGAATCCTTGTTGTGCGTGGCTTTCAACTTGAAATATATGAAGTATATGGTTGCAGCAGTGGCACCGAGGTAGGTGATCTTCATCAGTGTGTTATAGATTGATATGAAGCTGAAAAAGAGATCCAGGTATCTAAAGATGAATACAATCATGTAGAGAATCTGACTTTTCCCAGAAATTCCTTGTTTTAACAAAATCCTTACCGTAGCAGGAACGACTGGTGCGTATCCTCCAAAGTAGCAAAAATATGGCAAACAGATGCGAGGAGTCGGCGATGAACCGATACTCGTTCATTTCAACAAGGAAATATTCGCGCCCGCGCGAATTCAGCTATATAAATTAAGCTTTGCAAAACCAGTCATGATTCGTAGGAACTATCAGTAATCTCATAGAAGGATTCTGAGGAATCTATGGTGATTATTCTGAAGATCGTATTGGAAGCTAAAGATTTCGTCATAAGCCGAGTTTTAAGTGATTATTTTTATATTATCCAGAATAATCTACGGTAGACATTATTCATCCCAGATTATGTCCTCCCGTTTCACGTGTTTAATAGTTAATTTTGGGGTTTGATAGAAAACTACTTTTTAGGGTGAAATTATATGACATTGACTGATAAGATAAGCTACTACTCGTCTCAGTTTCTGCCATATCCTCAAAAAAGATAGAAAGTACCAGAAGGTCATTCGGCTAAAACAATCACGATGATATCGATGCTGTAATTATGCTAAATGTTGATGACGGAATTATTTTGGGTGTTGTCGTTAAAACACTTTCGCACTTACAGAATAAATTATCGGATTAACCGTAGCCGATATTAACACGCAACGAAATGATCTTCGGGCGTTTGGGATTCTGTTAAAGACACAGTTCTCTGTTCGGAGTGACTTTTCTTCACTAATTTTGTGGGTAGACTAA